>JARYGA010058025.1:0-41928 GCA_030545235.1 Helianthus tuberosus
GAACTCATATGATATGGTTTAACAAAGCCTACATACTAAAATGAGACCTATCCTAAGTGCTTACGACCCGTTACGACCCGTTTAGGTAGCTTATGCTACTTTAACGCGTCGTTCGCGTAAAATGCGTTCGGACCGCCTAACTAGTCCTATGACAAGTATTATATGCCTTAACATGTCTAATAATGTTGCCTAATTAGTTTAGATGTCAAAATTTAGGTTACATATGCTTAAAATGAATTTATGCGTAAAAAGGGCATTTTGGTCATTTACCTAAGGCATATAAACTACCTATCATACAACTAACTAAACGAAGTGACCATAAGGTATAACCTCGGAAGGTTATTCACTATACAACTATGGTCACAAAATGTGTTTGGTCGGATCCTAATGATCGACCAAACGGGTCCGGTACGAAAGTCTAAGCGGGTGTTTAGTCCGCTTACCTTACGACCCTAAATAAGCACTAAACTAAAAGTGACGAGTTAAACATGTTAAAACATGTTTAACTAAGTTAGAAAACAGGCTTGATATCAAAACAAACGTTTTGATACCCAAGAATAGTTTGGTTACAAAATACGTATAAACGCGTATTCTGACCGAAACTATGACTCGTCACTACGCCTAATCAACGTGGTAATCAGTAGGTATAGTCACAAAGGACTATGACCATCGTGATTACGCTCATGTTGCGAAGTTCAAACGAACTTCGTGTGGACCATTGACTGGTCAAAGCAGAAAGTCAAACACTATTTGACTTTTATGCTTGAAAATGCATAAAAGCATGAAAGAGAACTTACAAAAGGTCCAAGAATGGAAGTTTGATCCAAGAATTCTCAGGTATGAAGTTTACGAACTTCAACTTAGAAAATAATCAGATCACGGTGTGAGTTGCAAGTGAAATGGATGGAGTATTTATAGTTTTCGTAGAACCGTTAAGATCGTTCATCGAAAACCGAGCATTGATCTGAGCCGTACAAGTGTGCCCATGGTTTTAGAATACCATGGGTACCCAAAACAAGCCCCTAGAATGCCCAAAACCATTTGTAAATGAGGGGGACAGCTGGAACAAGCTGGAATCAAGTTTCTGCTGATCTGGGGGGTCCTTACAGACCGTATGGGTTTGTGCTTACGGTCCGTAAGCCTTGTGCAGGTCAGCAAGTTTCAGAAATGGCAGAACAGGCCCCCTGTGACTCAGAAATGGCAAGATTGCTCAGATACGACAACGAATGGAAGCAGCTCATGACCGTCAGAAAAGCTACGCTGATAAGCGCAGGAAACCACTCGAGTTCCAGGTTGGGGATCGAGTGCTACTCAAAGTCTCACCTTGGAAAGGTGTAGTTCGTTTTCGCAAACGAGGAAAACTCAATCCACGTTATGTCGGACCATTCGAAATCATTGAGAAAATTAGCAAAGTCGCTTATAAGTTGAATCTACCTGAAGAACTCAGTGGAGTTCACAACGTATTCCACGTGTCAAATCTGAAGAAGTATCTGTCAGATGAGACCCTCATAGTTCCTTTGAAGGAGCTCACAATCGACGACCAGCTGCGATTCGTCGGGGAACCAGTAGAAATCACAGACCGAGATGTTAAGGTTCTCAAGCGCACCAGAATGCCTCTTATTCGAGTTCGTTGGAACTCCCGTCGTGGCCCAGAGTTCACCTGGGAACGAGAAGACCAAATGAAACACAGGTATCCCCAGTTGTTTGAGAAGAGTACAACCACTACTGAGGCTGAAGCTACTGCGGAATTTTGGGATGAAATTCCAAACCAACGGGGGGATGATGTGATACCCTAGGAAAACCAGGAAACAACGCAACACAACTAGCTTCCTCAGTAACCACGTGCTAAATTTCGGGATGAAATTTCTTTCAAGTTGGGGATGATGTGACAACCCGAGTTTTCAAGGTCTTTCCTAGCAAATGTGTTTTATTAATTCGTTAGTGTTAATTGGTTAAGTGTTAATCATGGACTTTGTGACATATGTGATGTGCTGTTATATGTATACATGACGAAATCTAAAGGGGATTTCGCCACAAACCTGCTCGACGAAATCCAGGGATTTTGCCATATCTCACTCGACTAAATCTGGGGATTTCGCCGGCCCCGATTTCGCCGAATCCCATTAAGAGCCCAGTACGTTGTTATGCGTATATATTGCGTAGAACTATTTCATTCTTCTCTTTATCAGCCGATTGAAAACCCTAACACCCTTTCCTCTCCTGTGCACCCGACGGCAGCCCTCCTCTCACTCGAAACTAGATTCCTTTTGTTCTATCATTCTCATTCAAATCCCATAGTTCGGTTAGTGATTTCCACATTTAGTTTAACTTCAGTTCCAAATGTATGATTATGATGTTCTTGATTTCGGTATGCATGATTAATCGGTTACATAATTTTATGCGAATCATGACATTGATTTAGGGTTCTAGGATTGATATGATTGAATGCATAATCTTGAATGATAGTGATGTGATCATAGTCCAAAAGCATGGTAGCATACTAATGATGTTCGGTTATGTGATGTGTTATATTGATTGGTTTGATGTACACATAATCTAGGGTTCATGCTAGATGTTGAATGCTATGATATTATGGGATAAACGGATGATGATGATGATTAGGGTTTCCATATGATTATGCATAACTGTTACTGAATGAATTCCAATGATGCTGATCGTATGATAGAAATGTTGATATAATCATGTAACTATTAGAATGTAATTAGGGTTTCTGTGTTACGAAACTATTGATGATGAAAACCCTGTCCCGATGAAATCACTACCCCGACGAAGACACTGTCCCGACGAAAACCCCAAGCCGACAAAAATTCAATCACGATGAAAACCCTTTGGGATTTCGTCGCCCAGGGGATTTCGTCGCCTGGGGGTTTTCGCCAAAGGGATTTCGCCGAAAGTTCTGTCAAGTTGGGAAACAGACACAGTAACTCAGTTAAGTTTATTAGGTCTGTTGATGGATAGCTATGTTAGAATAAATTGAGAAATCAATTATGTGAAGCATGAATTGTATGAACTTGGTTAACTGTTTATGTGTTACATGATAATAATTGCCTAAGCACACCTTGTGATGTTAGTTTGCATGTGAATCATTACAAACATAAACTGATTGTGTATACGTGCATACTATAGGTTTTGACTGAATTGTTTGTGCACAAGTAATTAAGCATACCGAGCAAACCGAGGTGAGTTCACGCTCTTTAAAAGGCATGGGATTCCCGGTGGTTGGGAATGGGGTTAAAGAACTAAAACGGAACCTACATATCCTCCTTGGGTAGGATATGTACCGCCATCATCCATGGGTAGGATGCCAATATTAATCCTGCGTATTCTCCTTGGGTAGAATACGTACGTTCGTCCTCCTTGGGTAGGACAAGAACCTTAAACTTACTAGACAAAACTCTATCATGAAGTCCCTCATTTTTATATCGACTTAATCGCTGGGCCAATGGCGAGCGGGTCATTAGTTAATAGCACTATTAGGGTTGACAAGCCTCACAACGTGCCGGTAGGACGGGCGTGTACTAATGGATCTAGGCACTTAGTCAATGATGATAGACATTGACGTAGGGCACAACTTATTTTCGTCAGTTGTCGATATGGTAACGGTCTAGTGGTTCACATGGGGAAGCCCCCACTGATTATGGACATGGTTTGGGAAACAAAGATACTGGTTAACTCGTGGTTTACGAAACGACTTATGGTTTTCAAAACAAACTTTTAAAACTAAACAACCAACTGTGAACTCGCTCAACTTTGTTGTTGACTCGTTGTTACATGCCTTGCAGGTCGTTAGGTGCTTATGGAGATTGCACAGGGAGGAGTGGTCGTTGTGGGACATGGACTGTTGAGTCCCATGTTAAACATTTAAACTTTATGAACTTATTACTCATGTTGGGTTTTACATTTTATGCTTCCGCTGTTAACCTAAAGTTGGTTACTTTCTTTTGGACACCAATTATATTGTGGTTGGTTTTATTTACTTAAATACGTTGTTCCATATGATTGGTGGCTTGATCCTGGTCAGTCACGCCTCCATGCGGTGATACTTCGCTTGTGGATTTTGGGGGTGTGACAGATTGGTATCAGAGCCATTGGTTATAGTGAACTCAGTTTTAAAAAGAGAAAAGCTTTTTGACAAAACAAGACTATAACCTGTACCGTGCTCAACGATCCACAACGATGCTTCGCTCCACGTGCAAGACTCAACATTCTAGGTGATATGGTTTATGTTTATATTACCTACCTGTTAGTTACATAGTACATTGTTCATGGTATGCTTAGATAAATGTAGCAACTATTGTTTGAAACACATGTGTGCTTACTCTCTTCTGTCATCGCACTTTCGCGACACCTTTCTCACTCATGTTTCCTTTGATATGAAGATCATGAGTGGACTGCTGAACTTGACTCAAGCCCAGCTGACGACTCTCATTAACGAACGAGTTGCTGAGGCACTCACAGCCGCTCAGGCAGGAGGTATAACCTGCCATTGCAACTTACTCTAGGATCTTTAGATCCTACTCTCATGAACCAACACTTGTGCTTAACCTTATCTCTTCTTACTCGCACGACAGGTCAACATGCTCAGCCTCCTGTGTGTACTTTCAAAAATTTTATGGACTGCCGACCTACTACTTTCAACGGCACTGAAGGAGCTGTAGGCCTCCTCCACTGGTTCGAGAAGCTCGAATCTGTTTTTGAGATGTGTGAATCCCCTGAGGCTCGTAGGGTGAACTATGCTACTGGTACTCTCGAAGGTGTAGCACTCACGTGGTGGAACGCTGAGGTCCAAATGCTGGGGTTGGTTGCTGCTAATGCCACCCCCTTGAACGACTTCAAAGATTTGATCAAGGAAGAGTACTGCAATCGTGAT
The DNA here is from genome assembly GCA_030545235.1 of Helianthus tuberosus. Taxonomy (NCBI): domain Eukaryota; kingdom Viridiplantae; phylum Streptophyta; class Magnoliopsida; order Asterales; family Asteraceae; genus Helianthus; species Helianthus tuberosus. The sequence continues at coordinate 4,892 of JARYGA010058025.1, forward strand.
GACATCCACAAGCTGGAAGTACAGTTCTACAACTTAAAGATGACGGGGGTCGGAAATTGAAGCGTATACGAAAAGATCAAATGAGTTGGCTATCTTGTGTCCTACTATGGTGGATCCTCCTATCAAGCGTATCGAGCTGTACCTCAAATGTTTAGTGCCAGAGATCCAGAGCCATGTGACTGCAGCGAACCTCGCCACGATTCAGCAAGTTATTCGTTTGGCTCATCGTCTCACTGATCAGGCAGTCGAGCAGAACAGGCTGCCCAAGCGTATTGGTACTACTACTACTTCTGATGCCCCCAGCGACAACAAGCGCAAATGGGATGGAGTCTCAAGCAAGGGTTCAACATCAGCTCAGGCTCAGTCTCAGCAGTGAAAGACTGATGACTAGAAGAGCCCTGGTCAACAATCTTCTGGTAGTCAGGGGCAGGGTGGATACAGAGGAAATCACCCCAAGTGAAACCGATGCAACATGCATCATAGTGGGCCGTGCAATAAGGGTCGTTGTCATAGGTGTAACAAGATTGGTCATGAAGCTAAGGATTGCAGGGGCGCACGACCGGCAAATCAGAATCGTCAACAACAGCCACCAGCTCCACAGAATCAGCAGCAGCAACAGCATGGTAACAGGGGATGCTATCAGTGTGGTGCTGAAGGTCACTTCAAGAGAAACTGCCCCCAGTTGAACCAGAATCAGAACAACAACAATAATCAGGGGAACGAGAATAATAACGGGGGTAACAATGATGGCAATGGTGCCAGGGGACGTGTTTTCGTGCTGGGTCAGGGTGACGTGAGGAACGATCCCAACGTTGTGATGGGTAAGTTTCTTCTGGATGACTTCTTTGTTACTGTTTTATTTGATTCGGGTGCCGATACTAGTTATGTATCCTTAAAAGTTAGTCAAATGCTTAAGCGCACTCCAACACTTTTGAACACCAAACACATGGTAGAGCTAGCAAACGGTAAAAGTCTCGAGGCCACACACATAGTTAAGGGTTGTTATCTCGTCTTAGCTGGTCAGACCTTCTCTATCGATCTTATTCCTATCGTTCTTGGTAGTTTCGACGTCGTTATTGGGATGGATTGGCTATCTCAACATCAAGCAGAGATTATTTGCAAGGAGGAAATCGTCCGTATTCCTCATTCTGGTGAAGAACCTCTCATGATTCATGGTGACAAGAGTGGTGCTGTTGTGGGCATCATCTCTTTCCTTAAGGCCCAGAAGTGTTTGCGAAAGGGCCACACTGCTATTTTAGCCCTCGTTACTGACACCTTAAAGAAAGAGAAGAAGATAGAAGATATTCCGATCGTATGTGACTTTCCTGAGGTATTTCCTGAGGAATTACCTGGTCTTCCGCCTCATCGACAAGTTGAGTTTCAAATCGAGCTAGCTCCTGGAGCAGCACCAATAGCTCGAGCACCTTATCGTCTAGCTCCATCTGAACTAGAAGAACTATCCGCACAGTTACAAGAACTATTAGAAAAGGGTGTCATACGTCCTAGCTCTTCGCCCTGGGGAGCTCCAGTGTTATTTGTGAAGAAGAAAGACGGTACCTTCAGAATGTGTATTGACTACCGCGAACTTAATAAGGTGACCGTGAAGAATCGTTATCCTCTCCCACGCATTGATGATTTATTCGACCAGTTGCAAGGGTCGAGTTTCTACTCAAAGATTGACCTGAGGTCAGGCTACCATCAACTAAGAGTCCGAGACGAGGATATCTCTAAGACAGCATTCAGGACTCAGTACAGGCATTACGAGTTTCTGGTTATGCCTTTTGGATTGACGAATGCACCTGCGGTCTTCATGGATCTTATGAATAGAGTGTGCAAGCCTTACCTAGATAAGTTTGTTATTGTATTCATCGACGACATCCTGATCTATTCGAAGAGTCAGGAGGAACACGAGCATCACCTGAGACTTATTTTGGAACTTCTTCGAGCAGAGCAGTTGTATGCCAAATTTTCAAAATGTGACTTCTGGCTTCGCGAAGTCCACTTTCTAGGCCACGTGGTAAACAAGGATGGTATTCATGTTGATCCATCCAAGGTCGACTCAATCAAGAACTGGCCAATACCCCGTACGCCAACAGAAATCCGCCAATTTTTGGGTTTGGCGGGCTACTACAGAAGATTCATCAAGGATTTCTCCAAGATTGCGCAACCTCTCACCTCACTAACTCAGAAGGGTGTCACCTATCGTTGGGGTGATGCACAGGAATCTGCATTTCGGCACTTAAAAGATAGACTTTGTAGCGCACCTATACTTTCATTGCCTGAAGGCACAGACGATTTTGTGGTTTATTGTGATGCGTCCATCCAAGGACTTGGTTGCGTGTTGATGCAACGTGACAAGGTCATTGCTTACGCATCACGCCAACTTAAAGTTCATGAAAGGAACTACACTACGCATGACTTGGAGTTGGGAGCAGTGGTTTTTGCTCTTAAGATATGGAGACATTACCTCTACGGTACCAAGTGCACCATTTACACCGATCACAGGAGTCTAGAGCATATCTTCAAGCAAAAGGAGTTAAACATGCGACAACATCGATGGGTCGATCTCTTGAATGATTACGAATGCGCGATCAAGTACCATCCGGGAAACAAAGATACTGGTTAACTCGTGGTTTACGAAACGACTTATAGTTTTCAAAACAAACTTTTAAAACTAAACAACCAACTGTGAACTCGCTCAACTTTGTTGTTGACTCGTTGTTACATGCCTTGCAGGTCGTTAGGTGCTTATGGAGCTTGCCCAGGGAGGAGTGGTCGTTGTAGGACATGGACTGTTGAGTCCCATGTTAAACATTTAAACTTTATGAACTTATTACTCATGTTGGGTTTTACATTTTATGCTTCCGCTGTTAACTTAAAGTTGGTTACTTTCTTTTGGACACCAATTATATTGTGGTTGGTTTTATTTACTTAAATACGTTGTTCAATATGATTGGTGGCTTGATCCTGGTCAGTCACGCCTCCATGCGGTGATACTCTGCTTGTGGATTTTGGGGGTGTGACAGGAGTGATAACTATTGTTGTAGGAGAATTCAATCAATGGAAGATACGAATCCCAACTACCACCAAAATCGATCACACAAGCTCTAAGCATATCCTCCAAAGTCTGGATTGTTCTTTCAGATTGACCATCTGATTGCGGATGATAAGCTGTGCTCAAATTAAGTTGTGTTCCCATAGCAAATTGCATGGTTCTCCAAAAGTGAGAAGAAAAACGAGCATCTCTATCAGAAATAATGTTCAGAGGAACACCATGTCGGGATACAATGTCATCCACATAGATTTTAGCAACCTTGTCGGCAGATAGATCCTCACGGATCGGCAAGAAATGTGCTAATTTTGTAAGACGATCAACAACTACCCATATGGCGTCATGACCTCTCTTAGTGCGTGGAAGTTTGGTAATAAGATCCATAGCGATGTTTTCCCATTTCCAAACTGGAATCTCTGGTTGCTCTAATAATCCAGAGGGATCTTGATGTTCAGCCTTAACCTTAAGACAAGTACGACATTTGGATACGTATAAGGCAATGTCTTTCTTCATACCGGGCCACCAAAACTGTGTACGAAGATCCTTATACATTTTTTCTGCACCAGGGTGAATAGAATAACAAGACTTATGAGCTTCATCCATAAGCAAGGTGTGGAGATTGTCTTGACTTGGGACCCATAAACGGTCCATGAAATAATAAATTCCATCGTCTTTCAGCTCGAGATCAGGCTTAAAATGAAACGGTAATTCCTTACCCATCAAATCTTGTGAAACACAAGTATGTTGAGCCTGAGAAATGCGGGTTTGTATATCAGATCGAACATGGACATTGTGAAGCTTGACATGCTCTTTAGGACTCAAAGCATCGGCTACGACATTCGTCTTACCTGGATGGTAGCGAATTTCGTAGTCATAGTCGTTTAGAAGTTCAACCCAACGTCGTTGCTTCATGTTGAGTTCTTTCTGATTGAAGATGTGCTGAAGACTTTTGTGGTCAGTGAAAAACACACATTTAGTACCATACAAATAGTGTCTCTATATTTTGAGAGCGAAAACAACTGCACCTAACTCAAGATCATGAGTCGTGTAGTTCTTCTCGTGAACCTTCAACTGTCTCGATGCGTAAGCTATGACTTTGTTCCTTTGCATGAGAACACAGCCAAGACCTAATTTGGATGCATCACATTATACGACAAAATCATCATTGCCTTTAGGTAAAGATAGAATAGATGCATCGCAAAGCTTCTGTTTCAACGTCTGAAAAAGCTTCTTCTTGTTTGGATCCCCAATCAAAGGGTTTGTTCTTCCGAGTTAAAGCAGTTAGAGGAACTGCAATCTTGGAGAAGTTTTCGATGAAGCGGCGGTAATAACCCACGAGACCATGAAATGAACAAACTTCGGTGGGTGTAGTAGGTATATCCCAATCCTTAATCGCGCTGAACTTGGAAGGATCTACATGAATACCTTGTTCGTTGATGATATGTCCCAAAAATTGAACTTCTTTAAGCCAAAATTCACACTTGGAGAATTTAGCAAAAAGTTGCTCTTTCTTCAGGAGTTCCATAGTAAGAAGAAGATGTTGCTCATGATTAGCTCGCGTCTTAGAATAAATCAAGATGTCATCAATGAAAACGATGATGAACTTATCCAAATAAGGCCTACAAACCCTATTCATCAAGTCCATGAAAATAGCAGGAGCATTAGTCAAACCGAAAGGCATAACTGTGAACTCATAATACCCATAATGAGTGCGGAAAGCAGTCTTGGGAATATCTTCTTCATGCACACGAAGTTGATGATACCCAGAACATAGATCAATCTTTGAGAAACAAGTAGCACCCTGTAACTGATCAAGGAGATCATCAATACGAGGTAGGGGATATCAATTTTTGATGGTAAGCTTGTTAAGCTCACGATAATCGATGCACATTCTTAAAGATACATCCTTCTTCTTGACAAAAAGAACGGGAGCACCCAAGGTGAAAAGCTAGGATGGATAAAACCTTTGTCAGAAAGTTCTTGAAGCTGCTTAGACAATTCTTGCATCTCAGAAGGTGCAAGACAATACGGAGATCTAGCGATAGGATTTGCACCAGGTACAAGATCAATACGAAACTCGACTTGGCGTGCTGGGGGTAAACTAGGTAATTCTTCAGGAAACACTTCAGGATAATCCCGAACAACAGGGATATCACAAATAGAATTACCTTTGCCCTTATCTGCTACAACATGTGCCAGGAAGGCCACATAGTTCTTTCGCAGATATTTCTGAGCTTCAGTACAAGACATGAGCTTGAGTCTACCAGCAGGTTTCTCACCACGAACCTCTAAGATCTTACCAGTCGAAAGCGGCACACGAGTAATCTTCTCAAAACAAACTACCTCTGCACGATACTTGGCTAACCAATCCATTCCCACTATAACGTCGAAACTTCCAAGTTGCATCGGTGTGAGGTCGATAGGAAAAAGATGGTTATTAAGGTTCAATTGGTAGTTTCAAATAACAGAATCAAGAACAACGGGTTCGCCACTAGCTACCTCTACTGTCAAGGGTTTTCCTAGTTTCGTTTTAGATATGCAAAGCAAAGGCTCGAAAGATAAAGACACAAAACTCTTGTTAGCACCCGAATAAAAAAGAACAGATGCAGGCTGATTATTAACAAGGAACGTACCGTTCACTACTTCGTTGTCTGCTCGCGCCTCGTTAGCATTCATATTGAAGACTCGCCCACGAGCATGAGCCTAAGCCTGATTCTCGTTTGCTAACCTTGGACATAGGTTTTGATAATGAGTTAGATCCCCACAATTATAGCACGAACCCGGAGGAAAGTGAGGTCGTGCAGCCTGAGCCTGTTGAGCAGGCGGTTGAGCACTGAGCTGCTCGATTCTGAGCAAAACGATAAACGTCGGCAAGATGACCTGATTTTCCACAGTTAGTACAGAAACGACACTGAATTTGCGGCTGATGGTGACTATTGCATCTGTTTCACAACGGTGCATTACCAGCATACAATCTCTTAGCTGGTGGTTGTGTGGGTTGGTTGGGGGCTGCTTAATTGGTTTGTGCCGTAACAGCGAAATTCTGGGAAGCCTTGCGCTTCCTAGACCCCTTTGAAGAACCAGATTTCTTCCCCTTCTTGTTCTCATCCTTGTCAGTCGATTGTTTCTTACCGTTGTCACCTTTCCTATGAAGCTTACCCTTTCTGATTTGCGACTCTGTCAAAGTCACAGCTAACTCGATTGCCTGACGAACAGTGGTAGGGTTGCTACCAGTGACGATATCTTGAACAGAGTCGGGCAAACCGTCAATGTAGTTCTCAATGGCCTTGTCCAAAGGCGTGACCATTGCCGGGCATAACAAACTCAACTCCTCATATCTGTCGATATAAGCCCGATGTTCACCACTATCCTGCTTCAGGTCATCAAATTCTCTTTCCAATGCCCTGAGTTCGTGACGAAGACAGAATTCCCTCATCATAAGAGCCCTAAGCTCTGCCCATGTCTGTGCTAAAGCAACCTCAGCACCACGGTCTCTCATGACTCCATTCCACCAAGTAAGAGCCCTCTTTTGAAACACACTTGAAGCGAACTCGACCTTGCGATTTTTAGGACACCGAACATGATGGAAAGTGCTCTCAATACTCTCAAACCACTGTAGGAGCCCGGTTGCCCCTTCAGAACCACTAAACTGGAGTGGCTTAGCCGAACTAAAACTCTTAAAGTTTCATGGAGCATTGTTGTTATTGTTGACTTGGTTCATTTGAGCGATGAGATTTGGGAATGCAGCAGCCATTTGCTGTGCAATGATTTCTGCCAGTTCGGCATTAGGTATCTAATTGTCGCATCGAGGAGGCATTCTAAAAGAGGAAACATGAGAGAAAACGAGTGAGATGATTAGATGAAAAGAAATGAGATGATACAAGTATCGACAAAAGCAAGGATGGTGGTCATTCGTTCGTTACCACAAAGCAAACAAACGACACACAGTGACTAATCAAAGTAAATGGGTCAGATTAATGTATCGCGAAGACATGCTTTAGCCTATAAGTGGACACTCACCCCAAGAGTTCCCAGGTAAGAGTGACTGGTCCGATTATGTGGATTTGTATAAACACTCTAGCCTAGACAGAAAACTCGAGGTACAGGCATCCACTCTTCCAGATTGCACGTGTTCACACTATCTAAACCTAAACTTTGACAAGATTTTGAAAATTTGGAAGGCACAAGGCCAAAAGAATCATCCGAAAGGGTGGGTGATTATTTTCAAAATCGTTTTGGAAAATTGTGTTCTTGCTTTGGTAATCACCTAAAGATAGGTGACGTGTATGTTTTAAGATCTAAACACAAGATAACTTGTGTTAGGGTCCTAGAAAGTGATAGTCTAGGTCAAAGCAATACTAATAACCTAATTCCCTATAACCATTGGCTCTGATACCAACTCTTCTGTCACACCCCGACCGCGTAAAACAACAAACCACGACGGAAACGTCGGGGAGTCGAGCAACAGAATTATTGTTTCACAACCATGGAAATTAAAGTTTCATTTTATTTATTAACATAGTGGATTACATTGTCTTAAAACAAATGAAACAAATAGTACATAACATAACTAAACTAATCTTGCTTCATTTTATGTCACTAAGGCCCGAGTCCGCCCTAGTGTACCCTGACCAAACATACGCATTTTCACCTGAAAACACATGTGAAAATAGGTACGTCAGCATAAAAATGCCTGTGAGATACATAGGTTTTGTTAAAATAGGATTCATGACTTGAGTTTAAAGAAATGTTTAATAAAAGTTAGTCATGAATCTTGTTAAATGTTTTCTTTTATAAATCATATAAAAAGTGATAAGAAAATCTGATGATATATAAAAGAAAGATGTTTCGTTAAATAAATAATCAAGTAAAAGTGAGTTTGTATAAAATAAGCTGTTTGTAAAACAATGTTTATGAAAAATATGTTATTTGTGTAAAACGTAACATGTCTAAACTGAAATGGTTTAAATAACACAACGATATGCAATACTATAAAAGAATTATATATAGGAAGTACCAGCGGCGTATCCACCATGCTTTTATCATATTACGCATGCCCCGTTATTTAAATCACTTACCCAAACAAACCACCAAATTTATTGTTTAAACCAATGTCAGGATGTTCATGAGTAAACAATGTCTATTGTCAAATGTAAATCATGTAATGTGTAACCAAATGTCATGTATGGCCAGTAAAATATGTCAACTAAAGCCATAGGTAAAATGCACAAAACAAGGTATTGAAATAAATCATTGTTTAAATCAAAGTTATGTTTTGCAAAATAAAATGCATGCTTTACTGATATAAACATCTATGCGCTATTGTTTCAATGCATACATTCAAGCCTTGCGACTGTGGCGACAAACCTTCAAACAAATTAAAGGTTTATCTAAATTATGTTCAATGGATTCCGTCATTCCTTCCATCCAAACAAACCTAGGATTTCAGGAACGGGAGTTGTCAATTCCTATGGTACCATTACTTACTACCAAGCAGCGTAGCTAATGTTAATGAATGTATTTTTGTCCCATTTAAACAAAACAAATGTCATACCAAATGTAAGCATGTGATGTGAAAACCATGTACTAAGTATGTAATAAATGAACATACATAGCATGAAATGTGATGTAAAACAATGTACTAAGTATGCATTAAATGAACATACATAGCATGAATGTGATGTAAAACGATGTACTAAGTATGTAATAAATGAACATTCATAGCATGAAATGTGATGTAAAACAATGTACTAAGTATGTAACAAATGAACATACATAGCATGAAATGTGATGTAAAACAATGTACTAAGTATGTAATAAATGAACATTAAAAGCATGAAATGTGATGTAAAACAATGTACTAAGTATGTAACAAATGAACATTCATAGCATGAAATGTGATGTAAAACAATGTACTAAGTATGTAATAAATGAACATACATAGCATGAAATGTGATGTAAAACAATGTACTATACGTGTACTAATGAACATAGTAAGTATATGATGAAAAGCACGAAAATAACAAGTAGGCACATGTGTTTCATTCCTAAAATATTTGAAAACCATAAAAGACGGGACTATGTACTCACTTGAGATTGCTTAATGATCTTGAAATAACAATCAAACAACACTTGAGGGATCACGGAATCAAACGGCACCTAATATAGGTAACTACATTAATAAACCGGACCTAAATCGGAGGATCGGATAGGATGCGGTTTCGTAAACCAAATGAGTATGGGAACTCATATGATATGGTTTAACAAAGCCTACATACTAAAATGAAACCTATCCTAAGTGCTTACGACCCGCTACGACCCGTTTAGGTAGCTTATGTTGCTTTAACGCGTAGTTCACGTAAAACGCGTTCGGACCGCCTAACTAGTCCTATGACAAGTATTATATGCCTTAACATGTCTAATAATGTTGCCTAATTAGTTTAGATGTCAAAATTTAGGTTACATATGCTTAAAATGAATTTATGCGTAAAAAGGGCATTTTGGTCATTTACCTATGGCATATAAACTACCTATCATACAACTAACTAAACGAAGTGACCATAAGGTATAACCTCAGAAGGTTATTCACTATACAACTATGGTCACAAAATGTGTTTGGTCGGATCCTAATGATCGACCAAAAGAGTTGGGTTTGAAAGTCTAAGTGGGTGTTTAGTCCGCTTACCTTACGACCCTAAATAAACACTAAACTAAAAGTGACGAGTTAAACATGTTAAAACATGTTTAACTAAGTTAGAAAACAGGTTTGATATCAAAACAAACGGCTTTGATACCCAAGAATAGTTTGGTTGCAAAATACGCATAAACACGTATTCTGACCGAAACTATGACTCGTCACTACGCCTAATCAACGTGGTAATCAGTAGGTATAGTCACAAAGGACTATGACCATCGTGATTACGCTCATGTTGCGAAGTTCAAACGAAATTCGTGTGGACCATTGACTGGTCAAAGCAGAAAGTCAAACACTGTTTGACTTTTATGCTTGAAAATGCATAAAAGCATGAAAGAGAACTTACAAAAGGTCTAAGAATGGAAGTTTGATCAAGGAATTCTCAGGTATGAAGTGTATGAACTTCAACTTAGAGAATAATCAGATCAAGGTGGGAGTTACAAGTGAAATGGATGGGGTATTTATAGTTTTTGTAGAACCGTTAAGATCGTTCATCGATAACCGAGCATTGATCTGAGCCGTACAAGTGTGCCCATGGTTTCAGAATACCATGGGTACCCAAAACAAGCCCCTAGAATGCCCAAAACCATTTGCAAATGAGGGGAACAGCTGGAACAAGCTGGAATCAAGTTTATGCTGATCTGGGGGGTCCTTACGGACCGTATGGGTTTGTGCTTACGGTCTGTAAGCCTTGTGCAGGTCAGCGAGTTTCAGAAATGGCAGAACAGACCCTTGTGACTCCGATCTTTATTTTTGATGCGTTTTGACACGTTTAAGCACCGTTAACCTCATTTCAAGGCTCTAAAATAAAGTTAAAGTATAGGGAACTTTAAAATATTCTCAAAAATATGCCGGATGTCGGTTCGTTTGGCTGTACGGTTGCGTTGTTTGGTTAATTACGACGGAAATCGTAACGAACGCGTGTACGGCCCAAAATGCGAAACGAATGAAGTTTTGGCATTCCAATTACTAAAATAAAATATTTTAATGATTACATAAATTTTTGGATGTCCGGATATATTCAGAACGTAAGATATGCGCGAAAATGCAAACTCGTGCACTTTTTGACGCTTTTAGTCCCTGAATGACCAAAAAGTTTATTTTTGCGCACCAAACACCTCAAAGCCTATTTCTAAGCTATGTGAAGGATATTTAGGGTATATTTAACTCATGGTCATGTTTTGGAATGTTCGTTACAGTACGAATCGGCATACTTTCACAGTTTGACACAAATAGTCCCTGCGATCGAATAAACTTGATTTTGCCATACCAAAGCCTTCAAAACTTATTTCTAAGTTATGTAAAGGTTATTTAAGGTATGTTAAGCATATATTGAGGTTCTAGAGTGTTTTTTGCATTAAACTGATTACGTTTACACACCAGTTTGCGTATAACTTTCTATAAATCGATATAGACTTTGAGATTGAATGAAAATCAAAATATGAAAAATGTCAAACATAAATAAACAAACATTGTGGTCAAATAACATTGTTTTATTGATAACTGAACTGTTTAAGGTTTATACAATGATTACAAGCGCAGTTGTCACAGTTGTTGCAGCTCTTATTTCACCACTCTATTCTGAAAAACGTTTGCAAAATGATTCGGGTCACCACAAGCATAGCAGGCTCGTGCATGAGCAGTGGGAGTAGGAGCTGCTTGGTTACCCTGGGGAGCGGGGAGTGGAGCTGGCAGTGCATGAGGAGCTTGAACTTGAGCTTGTTGACGCGGGCCAGTACAGCAGTTTGTAGTAAAATGCCCGTAAACATTGCAATGAGCACAGAACTGACATACTATTCCGACCGGGTGATGATAAGTACAAGTGGGGCACAGAGGATGTGGACCGGTATATGCACGCTTGGCAGGCGGTATGTTGGTCACAGGTGCTGCTACTTGGCGGTTCTGGTTTTGGGGTTGAGCAGGTACAGCGTTGAGAGATGCGGTGGTGACAGCACAGTTCTTGTTGTAGTTGTTCTTGCGCTTGCAACGGCTAGACTTTGAAACTTGAGGTGCGGTAGTTTCAGTAGCGGGAGTAGCAGAAGTAGCAGTAACTTGGTGGAGATTCTTGCTTGGGGTCTTGAAATAACCTGCCAAAACTCGCTTATCGTTGATCTCAGCAGCGAGCTGGAAGGTTTCCTCAATGGTAGCAGGCTTGGCTGCTTGAACGAAATCGGCAACACAATCGGGTAAAGCGCGGATGTATTTCTTGATTGTGATGTCCGGAATTGTCACTTAACCAGGGCAGATGATACTAAGCTGCTTAAAGCTAGCAGTAAGACCATCATTTTCGCCACCTTGGTTGATATGGCAGAACTCATTCTCCAGCTTTTGCACCTCATGAGGAGGACAAAATTCCTTCATCATAAGCTCCTTGAGTTCATCCCATGATAGTCCGTAAGCTGAATCATTGCCACGCATGTTGCGCTCCGCAGTCCACCAGTCCAGAGCGCTGGACTGAAAAACTCAAGTTGCGTTAACAGTACGCAGATCGTCTGGGCATCCTTATTGCCGAAGAGTGACTTCAATCGAGTCGAAACACTGAAACATGGCGCTGGGCCCCTCTTCACCCGTGAAGCTGGCAGGACCACAGGCCTTAAACTGCTTGAAGTTAAAAGTAGCTTTAGGCATGTAGTTCTTCGACTCAACAGAAGACTTGCTGCTGACCTCATTGATCTCACTGACGATCTGATGTATAACTTTTGCCATCTCCTTAGAGACCAAAGAAGTGATATGCTTATTAGCGTGATTACGGCGGGCAGCGCGAGAAGAGTGAGATCCAAATGACGACATTGTCTGCAATAGACAACTTAATAGGACTTAGTCGAGAGTCGAGTAGTAGGGTATAGTTTAGCGTTCAACACCATATACTTACTATTTTACACATGTAAGGCACATAAACACATAGTCACATAAGCAGATATGCACGTAAGCACATGAGTACGTAAACACATAGGCATGTAAGCACATAGGTACATGATCACATGTCATCCCATACTAACATGTGGTTCATGTAAGCACACAATTGCACATATTCGACTATATTTTGAACGTATTCATCTACATATTTTGCACGTATTCATCTATCTTTCACAGCTGCGTAAAGCGATTGAGAATTGCGAGTCGTATAGAGATAGCGAGTAGCATAGCGAGTAGTATAGAGTGCAAGAGTCTGCGATTTGTTAGCGTTTTGAGATAGTAGTGCAGTGCGAGTCGTGCGCGTTTATCAATACGAAGAGCGAAAAGTGAACAATTCCACCAAAATCAATAAGACCACATAAAATCACACGTAAAATCAATAAAGCGTAAAAGCAGCGATTGTGGGCTTGAAATCAAAAATAGATTATCCTGGGTGTTAGACTTCGACTACCCAAGGTATGTCGACTATTCACAACGATTTCGAGTACACGCCTTAGCCTAATAGACTGTGCTCTCGCCAATAGGGCGAACGGCACGCATCCATTCGGTTACTACGCGACTCGAGTTGTTGGAACTCATCAAGACTTTGGTGAGAGTTTTGTAAAAGTCCAATTAGGGAGTAGAACAAATCGTCAAGATTCGGGTTTCACCCCTAACTTAACAGCTTCATTCCTGGTAGTACGAGATAAAGATGGAGAATTTCATCAAGATATGGATATCACTCCTAACTCAACAGAGATCATCGTGCTGTAAGTAAAAATACTTGCTAGCGCAAACGATCTGATCGAGAGTTCTGGATTTTCACACCTATTCTCGACACAGTTACTCGTTAGTGTGTTTTTGAAAATGTGTGTATTGTGTCAGCATTAGGAAAGACCATGAATAGTTTCCTTAGGAAAAGCAATTGTAGCGTTTTGGAGCGTGCGGCATACTTCGCACAAAGTTCACAACTCGAGCAACGTAACCTACTTCATTCGAGGTGTTTCACTCGAGCGAAGTAACTCACCTTGGGCGAGTTGTTCTGTTTCATACCAGTATCCTTAGTTTTGCGATAGAGATAGAATTCACACGTAGAGGTCTCGTTGGTGCTTAGACTATAGACTAGGTCAATCCTAAGACATCGACCCAGACTAGGTCGTGTCTTTCCTAATTCCTTATAGTTATGGCTCTAATACCAATCTGTCACACCCCAACCAATGGCGGAAACATCGGGGCACTACACTGAGCGAAACAGATTGTCCAAGAGAATCCATAACACTATTAGTGACAATATAATTAACATTCATGTCCCATACCATAAACTTATAAAGCACAAACAGTTATTATAGATATTATTCTCAAAGACAAACCATTGTTCCGACAACTCATAAATATATTCGTGGGTTTCTAGACCACCTAAACTTGATTCCATAACATCCTGCAAATAGAAGCATCCTAAACACCTGTTACATACGTTAAAAATAAAGTCAATACACATAGTGTAAAGGTAAGCATACAAGTTTAATAGCATATAGTAGAGAAAGCGATTTACGCATAACCAGCATGTATTACACATAATGTGAAGCACGTAAGTTATCGACAAAGATCCTATCAATACCAGTGACTGCGAGTTATAGAATGCGCAACACATGTTCACCACTGCGAACACATGAAGTAATAACCTTAACAACCCCTGAATAAACAGGTGCTGAGTCCAAACTATAGTACTATCGTTGCTAAGGCAGGTAGACAACAATCAATGTGTTAACATAACAAACAAGCATTCATCGAGTCACGTTTAACATGTGAGAGCGGTTAGCGTTTAAAAGTGCTTGCGTTGTGTGTTGATGTGATTTGATATAGATAACGTATGTAACACCCAAAAGTGCGTTAAGAGAAAAAGGGTTCGAGTATACACACAGATAGTGTTTAGTAAATAAACACAATCTTGGATTGAAGGGAGCGTTTGAGAGATTATCCTGAGCATTGAAAAGTAGTGTAAGCGTTGGACAGCGTGTAAACAGTGCGTTAGTGGAGTTGAGTGAGCGAATGGTGATTCGATCTGATGACCGTCCGGACGGAGGGTCGTCCGGACGGATGACCATTCGGCCGGTTGGTCATTTGACCGAAGTGGTGTATTTGTAAAACGTTTGAACTTTTGAAGCTTTCGTTGTAGTATAAAATCACAATAAAATAATGTTACAAGTCATTCGGTCAGATAGCCATTCGATCGGATGGCTATTCGGGTGGAAAACCAGTTGTTTGAAATAGTTTGTAGTTTAATGGAGATGACGTGTTTACATGTCAAACAACAGAATCCACATTGAAGCCCAGTTCATCCGATCGGATGGGAACCACCCCATTCAAGCATACTCACTGTTCTTTTGGTGAAGTTTCATGTTTAACCCTTTAACCTATCACCTCTCCAGTGGAAATCCGTTTTCAGCCGGTTCTCAACTAGAGATTGAGTAGAGAGCACGAATGAGTATGGATTCCATCGGTTTTGAGTAGAAAAGTGAAAGATGTTGAAGAAAAGTTTGTAATCGGTTGAAAATGTTAAGGTCTTGTTGAAATCTGGGTAGAAGCATGTGGAAATCCTTTAGATCCAAACCATTCGTTGATGGGATGAGGTTACACTCCAATGTTCATGAGAACTTGTGGTGGCGTCACCCTAGAAGAGCCCAAATCAGGTGATTTCACGGGGAAAATGTAAGATTTGATGGGGGAGATGATGAGAAAGTGTGTGTAGATGATAGAAGTACAAGATTAAGGAAGAAAACTTACAAGAATCGCGAGAAAGCAAGGGAAAAGTGTTTGAGAGTGCCTGGGTCAGAGGAGGCTGACACATCAATGAATAGTAATGTGACAGGTGAGTATTTATAGGCAAAGGGTGAGAAGGCGGTGTTGTACGGATCGGACGGCGGTTCGAACGGATGGTCATCCGGTCGGATGATCATTCGATCGAATGTTCGTTTGGACGGCACGTGCGAGTTGGTTTTCCGGTTTTCGTTTCGTGCGTTGAGCGTTGCGTTTTAGCGAGCTGCGGGTAAGCGATGCGATAGCATTAAACAATAGTTACACAAATAACATAACTACCTAACAACTAAAATGCGTAATTTAAATCTGCGTTTCGAGTTACGTTGAGATTGCATTGTGTTAGAGTTGCGATTGTGTTTGCGGATAATCACCCAAATAAATAAGGCACACACAAGTAAAGCACATAATAACACATACAAAATAATAGTAACAGTTGCGTTGTGACTACAATGCGATTGCGATGTGATAGCGTTTAGTAGGATAGCGTTTAGTTACGTTTATCGCATTGTTACTTCACATATTACAAATTGTAGCATAAAATAGCATAAACTAAAGTATCGATTGTCGGGGTTCGAGAGTACATGCAATAGTTAAGTAAGAAATGACAGATCTGAATGTTGACATTCCTTGACTTTGACTTTGACTTTGACTTGTACTTTGACTTCGAAAGTCGGGTTGTTACATGTGCGACCAGATTTATAACACATACATACATACATACTTATAACCTTCAAAATCACGCACGTGAAGTCAAACACATTCACTTAAACAATCCGTTTATTCAAACATGTACACACGTAATTACAACGTAAGACAAGCATCAAAGAAACTAATACAAGGAGAAAGGTTCTTGAAATTTCAAGTTGTCACATCATCACCAAGTTGAAAGAAATTTCGTCCCGAAATTTAGCACACTGTTACTGAGGAAGCTAGTTTTATTGAGCGTTTTCGTGGGATGTCACATCATCCCCCCGTTGGTTTGGAATTCCGTCCCGAAATTCCGCAGTAGCTTCAGTATTGGACTCACCCTTCTTAAACAAGTGAGGATATTTGCGCATCATTTGGTCTTCTCATTCCCAGGAAAACTCTGGGCCACGACGTGAGTTCTAACGAACTCAAACAATAGGTATTTTACTTTGTTTGAGGGTTTTGATTTCCCGATCCATGATTTCCACCGGTTCCTTGATGACACGCAACTGGTCATCGATAATGAGTTCCTTGTAAGGAACAATGAGGGTCACGTCTGACAAACAGTTTTTTAGATTCGACATGTGAAAGACGTTGTGAACACCATTGAGTTCTTCTGGCAGGGTCAGTCTATACGCTACTTGGCCGATTTTCTCAGTGATTTCGAAAGGTCCGACATACCGTGGATTAAGCTTGCCCCGTTTGCCAAAGCGAACCACACCTTTCCAAGGTGAGACTTTAAGTAGAACCCGGTCCCCGACCTGGAATTGTAGAGGTTTCCTATGCTTATATGTGTAGCTTTTTTTACGGTCACGAGCTGCCGCCATTCATTTTCTGATTTGGCCAATCTTTTCTGTGGTGCAAGTACGAGTTCTGGGCCAGTGATTTGGCTGTCGCCAACTTCAGCCCAGCATAGAGGTGACCGGCATTTTCGTCCGTACAAAGCCTCGAACGGAGCATCCTTAATGCTGGTATGGTAACTATTGTTGTATGAGAATTTCACCAAAGGTACATGTCTTTCCCATCTGTTACCAAAGTCTATAACACATGCTCGCAGCATGTCTTCAAGAGTTTGAATGGTACGCTCAGTTTGACCATCCATTTGCAGGTGATAAGCAGTGCTCGTGTCTAGATGTGAGCCAAAGGATTTGTACATCGCCTGCCACAAATCAGATGCAAATCGCGGGTCATGATCAGAGTTGATGGAAGTTGGCACCCCGTGCCTAGCGACTACTTCCTTTAAATAGATGTCTGCAAGTGTAGAAAACTTATCGATTTCCTTGATTGCTAGGAAGTGTGCAGACTTAGTCAATCGATCCACGATCACCCAGATAGTGTCGTTCCCTCGTTGGGACCTAGGTAAGCCAGTGACGAAATCCATGGAGATTTACTCCTATTTCCATGTTGGTATCTCTGGTTGTTGTAGCATCCCTGATGGCTTTTGATATTCGATTTTGACCCTAGCGTAGGCCAGGCATTTGCTAACATACTTAGCAATGCTAGCTTTCATATTAGGCCACCAATATAAGGTTTTGAGGTCATGGTACATCTTATCTGAACCAGGATGTACCAAATAGTGAGGCTTGTTTGCTTCGTCCATCACAAGCTATCTAAGGCTACCATAGGATGGAATCCAACTACGTTCCAGGAACTAGTAGGTGCCGTCTTTTTTGCGTTCGAGTTGTTTTTCCATGCCCCGCATGGATTCAACTAAAAGGTTCTCCTCCTTCAGTGCTTCCACCTGAGCGTTTTAGATTTGAGTAGGAAGATTTGAGTGGATCATAAGTTGTCACGCACGTACATGCTTAGGTTTTGTTTCCTTACAACTGAGGGCATCAGCTACAACGTTAGCCTTACCTGGATGATACTTAATTGCGCACTCGTAGTCATTGAGGAGTTCGACCCATCAACGTTGTCGCATGTTCAACTCCTTCTGATTAAAGATATGCTGGAGACTCTTTTAATAGGTGTAAATGGTGCACTTGGTACCATACAAGTAATGTCTCCATATCTTGAGTGCAAAAACCACTGTTCCCAGCTCCAAATCGTGGGTATTGTAGTTCTTTTCGTGAACTTTAAGCTGGCTTCATGCATAAGCAATGACCTTCTCACGTTGCATCAACACACAACCAAGTCATTGAATGGAAGCGTGTTGGATCTGAGTTTGTTTCTGATTGTATTTTCGTTTGAAATTAAGATGGAAATGAAAGAGTTGTGCAGTGAAATTAATATGAAAACAAACTTTGCATACAATCAAACAGGAGTATTGCTTTGATCAAGAAATTTTTAACAAGGAACCGAATGATTGAATTATCTTTCAACAACGATTACAAGTAATGCTTGAATACAAACTCCCCCTCAGCCAGAGCTCAGCGTTTGTTCGTGCAAAGAAGACAGTATTGCAAGAGCTAATTGAACAGTACAAAGTACTGAACTATTTATAGGCACTAGCAAACCACTGAGCATCTAAACTGACGTCACCATGAAAGTGACATCTAACCTCCTAACAAACTCTAACCTCTGATCTATACAAACACTGATGTACTAATTACTGCTATTACAATTCATTACATAAAAGACACTTAAACAGCTGCTGCATCCTTCCACTGCTGTGAACCCAGCAGTACTTGTCCGGATCAGCAGTACTAGACTCAAGGCAGTAGATTGAATCAGCAGAGCTTTGGTCTTCCATCAGTCTTTGACATTGGGCAGTAGATGCAAGGCAGCAGTTGTAGGTCAGCACTTAGTAAGATCAGCAGATAGGAGGTCAGCATATAAGAAACCACTTTCAAGGGGAGAGATTTGTATGTAAACATCTGCTTATTCTGGATCCACTGCTCTTATCCAGTTTTGGCTTTAATTATCTGTTCCTCTGATAGGGTTCAATCCCAACAATCTCCCCCTGGAACAGATAATGCCAAAACTCTTCATTATTGTGGAAATCTTTATTGCCTCATCAACAGTTCCCTTATCTGGCCTTTAAATTGTAATTCAAAGTCTAGGGCATCTGTATCTTCATCATCCCTGCTAAGTGGAAGATCAAGGAGATCCTGCAAATCTTCAAGACTCAGGCCAAGAGCTTGTTCCCTTGATATTTTCTCCACTTCTCCACCAGACTTGAGCAAAGTCAATACGCAGGTCTGTTTGTCAGTTTCCCACTTTTGTATTTTTGAGCCTGGTGGGTTTCTTGGGAGATGTTTATTTGCAGAAGTATTTGGTGAGGCTGGCCTATTCATAGCTGGCTGAGAAGCACTTGCAGATTGTTCTAATTCAAGATCTTCTTTTATCATTACTTTCGTGCCTGCTTTTACAATGGCATCTCCAGCTAATAGATCTTGAATTGTTTCCATACTCAACTGGTTTTTGCTTCTTCTTTTGTAGATGGCAGCACCAGCTGGAGCAGTGGTTCTTTTGATTTGCAGCTTTGGTGGTCTTTTTGAGACCTCTGCTTTGGAATAGTCAGGCTTTTGTGGAACTCTTGGATCTTTCTTTCTAAGTTCCTCTAAGCTTTTATAGGTTGCCCTGACTCTATCTTCTCCCCACTTTGTCACAGAGTTCTTTGACCCATAATCAGCTGCAATCAGCTCCTCTTTCATTCTCCTCAACTCTAACATCTTCTCAGCTTCAAATTGTTTGAATTTTTCAGGAGGAGTCTGCTTGACCTTATTTTTGATCATATCTTGAATCCTGGCTGCTTCTTTTTCAAGCTCAGGAATGGTCCAGTTCTTGTACATGTGTTTCTCTCCCTTATATTTCTTGTAGGTCATGATGTTCTCAATGTAGTCTTTTCTCAAGGACTCATCTGCCCTTTCTGAAATTTGCTGACATACATTTTTAGCAAATCGCTCCATTGCATTGACCTGTGAGGGTAAAAACTGATAGTTTTGTTAAAATTCTCTATCAGATTTTTCTTTTCTGTTTTTGATTGCAATATCCTCTGCTTGTTTGGCCTTGAGTTTCAAGTATTCTTCAACATTGTTAGGCCTGGGATATCCTGCAATTGATGGCAAACTCCTTTTGGCTGGGTCATCCTCATAATAAAAGGACTTTATTTCTTCCCTAACTGCAATGAGTTCTAGAGGGAATGAGACACCAGCAGGAGGTAATGGCTTTAAAGTTTGAGCTGAGGAGAGAGGTATGGGTTTTGGAATAGTGACAAGTGATAGGGATTTTGAAGATGTTGGTGGTGGTGAAGGTGAATCATCATCTGATATGTAAATCCTTCTCCTTTTTATTTTAGAAGAAGCAGATGATGTTTTGGGTGGATCAGTGGTGGTGGATGTAGTGGCAGTGGATTGTGATTGACTAACAGTTGTTGAAACAACTGGTGTTCCAACCACTGTTGTCATTACAGCAGATGTTATAACATCTGTTGTCTTCTGCTTTTTGTCAGCAGGTGAAGGTGGTGGTGAAATTGTTTTTGATGGTGACAGTGGTGGTAAAATAGTGGTTGTGGTGTGTGTTGAGGTGGTGTGTGTTGAAGAAAGAACAGATGTGAAACCACTGAGGTACCTGCAGTAGTTGATACAGCAGGAGTTACAACAGCTGTCTGGATGGAGGTTTGATGCTGATGGCTTTTGGATGGTGGTTTTGGAGGCTTTGGAAATCTGGATGAGGTGGACTTAGGCTTCCTTTTTGTCTTAGGATTTTTAGTATCCTTTGAACCAGAACAACCCTGCTCATACAGCTCCATGAAAGCTCTTTTCTCCTCATTCCATCTTGAGATATCCTTTGCCATTCTATCTCTTTTAACACTTGCTACTCCTTCATCAAGTGCTTCTTGAGTTGCATCAACCTTTTTACTACCATCTGGCACAGGAATTTTTCTGGTCATAGCATCCTTTTCAGGTTCAATGTAAAGACCATCATCTATTCCTTTCTTCTTCCACTCCTGAATTTTCTCCCCCTTTTTGGCATTATCGTCTGGGAGTTGATCAATGAAAAGTACTGTTGGAGGAGCAGTGCCAGTGGTGTGCAGGATCTGAGTTTTGAGAACCTTTAGATCAGCCTGAGTGTTCTTGAACCTTGACTCCATTGCATTTCTCAGCTGTTGGACATGTTTTTCATGTTGCTGATTTGCTAATTGTGCTTGTTGATGGAGAAAAGGTTGAAACAAATTCCAGAGCTCATTTGTAGCAGGTGCCCTTTGTGGAGCAGGTGCTTGAGATGGAACACAATTGATTGTACCTTTTGAACTTGTAACACCTGTTGTAGCATATCTTTGAGTTCTGCAACAGAGTTATCAAGCTTTTTAATACGATTCGTTAATTTCTGGTACTTTAAACCATCACCCAAGTTAATGGGATCATCTGATTTCCCACTAGCAGTGGTTTTATCAGTGATAGATGTAGGGAGTATACTCCAAACATTAACCACTGATGCCCCTTTTTCTTGGTACTGGGGTCTTCTTCCTTCAACACTTGACAACCTTTTGATGTTGCCAGTGGGATAAATAAATCCACTGGTGGTTGGCAGAGGTGCTATAAAAGGAATTGCCTCCAAGGAAGTCTTATTGATGTAACCACTGTCCAAATGTAAACCAATGGGTTCTACAGTTGTAGTGGCTGCTTCACTTGGACTACCACCAAGAGTTACTTGTAACTCAAGGGGTCTAACCTCCTCAGGTTGTGTTGGTGGGTTAGCAAAGATTGATTCATCAGACCCAGTCAGTTGTTGAGCTATATTCTCATTGATAGGTGATTGAGAAGGATTGGTTAATGCCTGGTTCAAATCAATTGCATCCAACAGCAGTTTAGTTGGTGGGGGAATTGTGGATGTGAAGGGTGGTGTAGAAAGTGGATTTGCCCCGGGTATTGAGCTGTGGATGATAGAAACGAGTGTTTCCAGAGCATCATGATGTGGAGACCCTATTTGTACAACCTGTTCTTTTTGTGAAGAAGCAGGAGGAGTTTCGGTTATGGGTTGAGATATTTGTACCAACTGCTGTGAGGAAGAAGCAGTAGTGGTTTCTTGTGACTTTTGTGTTGTCACAGGCATTTGCTCTGGTATCTCATCCTCCAGAGTTGCCTTTTTGATTGGTTTGGGGGGTTTTTGAGTTTTTCTTTTTGTAGGCTTTTTGGTGATTGTAGGTGTGGGTTTCAAAGCAGTTGTGCTGCTGCTTTGATCACCTTGAGCAGTGGGCTCAGCAGCAGATACCTGAGGAGCAGTTGTAACTGCTAAAATCTGCTCAGGCATCTCTGCTTGTGTTTTGCAAGGTGCTAGCATTCTTGAAAAAGTTTCAGTTGTTAAACTGTTTATTTGAGTAGAATCACCTTGGTTTATTACAGCTAAATCATCCTTACTGAATTTCTTTGCAAAATTGTAACTTAAAAACCTTGGAAACAGTAAGAATGATTTTGTTTCAACATTATTAACCAAATCTTTAAAAATTTCCCGAGAATAGTTAAAATTCTCTCCTTGAAGAATTGCATATCCCAGATTTTGAATCTTTAAAGGGATTTCATTGAAAGAAGTGGTTTTGTTTGAAACACATAGTAGGAGGGTATGAAATAAAAACCTGGTTGCAGAAGGAAAATAACCTTTTTCTAAGGTAAGTTTCTTCATCACTGTGGCTTCATACCCTCTTTCAATGAAGTCAGTTTGCAACACGTTT
Source organism: Helianthus tuberosus (assembly GCA_030545235.1). Lineage (NCBI taxonomy): Eukaryota > Viridiplantae > Streptophyta > Magnoliopsida > Asterales > Asteraceae > Helianthus > Helianthus tuberosus. Next base: position 27,650 of record JARYGA010058025.1, read on the forward strand.
TTAGTGAAAGAAATTTTACCTTCTTGATCATCGAGTTGAAAGACCTCTGAAATGGATTATGTCGTGATTTGGACAGCTTTACCCTTTATAGAAGAGTGTATGATGGTTGCAATGTCTCCTTGTTTTTCAAGGGTTGCATTCTTCCAAAACTCCCTTTGGGTCGCCAAATAGATTGGTGCATCGACGGTGAACAAAGTTTTGTACTTTGATTTTGCCATGGTGTCAATGATGGAATCGAAAACATTGGTGGTTCCTGGTTTTGTAAGAAGACCCAGGAGGTTGTGGGATGGTTTATATGGAATTTCAGTGGAAAGTGCCTTTTGAGAGGCTGTTTTCGATGTAGATTTGGATGAGGGTTTTGAAGATGACTTCGATTTTGTCATTTTGAAGATGATGATCGAAGAAATTTGTGAAGAAATGAGATGAAAAACTGCTTTGAGAAGAGAATTTTTAAGAATTCAATTCGACAGTAAAACCCTGTTTTGGTGGTGAATGGGGGAATTTATAGGGAAGAAAGTGAATGCTGAGGTGGCAGCCGTTACAAAAGGTCTGACCAATATGTACTGCCCATGTGACAACCCCTGGTGAAAGTGAAGGACAGTACTTTTGTGAAAGTGACTGATGAAGGCAGTGGTATGAAAGCAGTGGATGATTTTCACTATCAGCGGATAGTATATCAGTGGATAAGACACTGCTTTTGAACAACAGAGTTTATCAAAGAAATGAGAGAACAGGGGTTGACTTTCAGCAGTGGACAGACTTTTGAAGTAAAGCAGACTTTTGAACAATCAGTGGTTAATGGCAGACTTTTAAGGATTTTAAAGAAAAATTTCATTTTTAGCTATTTTTAAGGATGGAGTTTTGATTTTCTGAAAACATTTTGTTGCTTTTATTCATAGAAAAACAAGATGTTGCTTGTTATTCCATGTTCAGCATCCCAATCCTAGAGACCAAACTTTCAAAAGTGGCTGTATCAAGTGCTTTTGTGAGCACATCAGCCAGCTGGTCTTTAGTTGGGACATGATGCAGAGAAATCAAACCTTTTTCATAGCAATCCCTCACAAAGTGATGTCTGATGTTGATGTGTTTGGTGGTTGAATGGGAAACTGGATTTTTGATGATATTTTTTGCTGCCTGGCTGTCCAACATGAGTGGTGTCTTTAAGGCAGTGATACCAAAATCCAGCAACTGATTTTGAAGCCACAGGAGTTGGGCTGTACAGCTTGCAGCAGCAATGTATTCAGCTTCAGCAGTGGATGTTGAAACAGCTGCTTGCTTTTTGCTTTGCCATGAAACTAAGCAATCACCTAGAAACTGGCACCCTCCTGATGTGGACTTCCTTGTGGTGTGACATCCAGCAAAGTCACTGTCTGAAAAACCTGAAAGCTTGATGTTCCCATTAGCTGGATACCAGATACCAAGTGTGGGAGCACCTTTTATGTATCTGAAGATCCTTTTTACAGCAATGAGATTTGATTTTCTGGGAGCTGATTGACTTCTTGCACAGACACATGTTGCAAACATGATGTCTGGTCTAGATGCAGTTAGGTACAGTAAAGACCCAATCATGCTTCTATAAAGTGTTTGGTCAATCAGCTCATCTTTTTCATCTGACATGACCAGCTTATTTGTTGCCATGGGTGTGCTGCATGGTTTACAATCATTCATATCAAATTTGGTTAAAAGTTCTTTAGCATATTTGCTTTGATGAATGAAAGTTCCATTTTGCATTTGCTGTACTTGGAGACCAAGAAAGCATTGCAGCTCACCCATTGCACTCATTTCGAACTCAGCTGTCATGAGTTCTCTAAACTCTTCACACATTGAGTTACATGTGCTTCCAAAAATAATGTCATCCACATAAATCTGGACAATCATTAAATCCTTCCCTCTCCATTTTAAAAACAGCGTTTTATCAATGGTACCTCTTTTGAAACCTTGAGAGTAGGAAGTTGGAAAGAGTTTCATACCAGGCCCTTGGTGCTTGTTTCAGGCCATACAAGGCTTTGTTTAGCCTGTAGACATGATCTGGATAAAATGGATCCTCAAAACCTGGAGGTTGACAAACATACACCTCTTCTTGAATTGTACCATAGAGGAAAGCACTTTTGATATCCATTTGAAACACCTTCATATTGTGGTTGACAGCAAAGGCCAGGAACAGTCTAATGGCTTCCAATCTTGCAACAGGGGCAAATGTTTCATCATAATCAATCCCCTCTTCCTGTCTGTAACCATGAACCACAAGCCTGGCTTTATTCTTGACAACAATACCCCTTTCATCAGTTTTGTTCTTGAAGACCCACTTTGTGCCAATGGGACTAACCTCTTCTGGCAGTGGTACAAGCTCCCATACTTGTTGTCTTTTAAACTGTTGGAGCTCCTCTTGCATGGCTTCTACCCAGCTGTTGTCTTTCAGTGCCTCTTGGTACTTGACTAGCTGATGGAGTGATAGAAAACCAGCAAAAAGACAAATGTTTTGGGTTTGGCTTCTTGTGAGCACCCCTTCATTTATGTTGCCAATGATTTGATCAGGTGGATGAGATCTCAAGAAGATTAAATCTCCTTGGTATGGTATGATGGCATTGGTTGGTGAAGGCTGCAAATGTGTATCATCTGAGCTAACCACTGCTGGGGACTTTGATGATCCAGCAGTGGCTTCAAAAGGTGGTGGAATAGGAGGTAATGAAGTGGACAACTGCTGACATTTATCCACTGTTTGAGGACTTTTGTCAGCAGTGTTTGAGGATGTGGAAGCAGTGGTTGATGGGCTACTTTGGTCAACAACTGTTGAGGTAGAAGTGGTTGAGCTTTGACAACTGTTTTGAACAGCTGGTGCTTTTCCCTTTGTGGCAGACCTTTGAGGGATGATGATTTCATACCCATAGTCTGGTGTTGTATCCTCTGATGGACCGGCACTGTTAGTCTTGACAGTAGTATTTTCAAAAGTAAATTTTTCAAGATCAAACAGATCTGCAGGGTTTGCTGGAATTTTCATTGATGAAAGTTCATTGAACTTAACATTCAAAGTCTCCTCCACTGCCTTGGTCCGTGTATTGAACACTTTGTAGGCCTTGGCAGTGTTTGAGTATCCCAGATGATAACCACAATCAATTTTGGCTGCAAATTTTGAAATGGAATCTTTTAAGTTCAAAATAAAGCATGGGCAGCCAAACACCTTGAAATATGAGATCAGTGGTTTGATTTTATACAGAATTTCATAAGCAGTCTTTTTGTGCCTAGGGTTTATTAAAACTCTGTTCTGGACATAGCAAGCAGTGTTTACTGCCTCTGCCTAGAAAGTTAGTGGCAAACCTGAATCTCGAAGCATGGTTCTGGCAGCCTCAATCAGAGTTCTGTTCTTCCTTTCCACTACCCCATTCTGCTCTGGTGTTCTAGGGATGCTGTACTGCCTTACAATCCCTTTCTTCACACAGAAGGCATCCAACTCCTTATTTTTAAATTCTGTGCCATTGTCACTCCTAAAGCTTTTCACTGGAAGGTCAAATTGCTTTTCAACCTGTGTTACAAAGTCTTGCAAAATGCCTGCAGTCTCATCTTTTGAGTGTAAAAAGAAAGTCCATGTGAACCTAGAAAAGTCATCAACAATAACCAAACAATATCTTTTCTTTTTGAGGCTCATGACTTGAACTGGGCCAAACAAATCCATGTGTAGCATCTGCAAACACTGGGTTGTTTTGGACTCTTCAATGGAGTTGTAAGAACTTTTATGATGTTTTCCTTTTAAACAGGAAATGCAATGTTCAAAACATGAAAACAATTTTTGTGGTAGGCCTCTCACCAAACCATTTTTTGAAATTTCTGTGATTGTCTTAAGATTTGTGTGCCCCAGCCTTCTGTGCCAAAGTTCTGTCTCTTTGTTAGAGGCAGCTGAGAACAGACAGGCATCAGCTCTGGGACACTCTTTTGACATGTCAACAACATAAACATTGCCACTTCTTTGAGCAACAAGTTTAGTTTGACCAGTTTTGATTATTGCTTCAATCTTTTTGACCATTTCTGGTCCAACAATCCTACAACAGTCTTTTGTGAAGAATGACCCAAATCCCTTGTCACTCATTTGGGACACACTCAGAAGGTTGAATTTTAGATTGTCTATTAGATTGACATTTTCAAATTTTACATTTCCAGATTGCACTGTACCAGACCCCAGAACCTTCCCTTTACTATTATTCCCAAAGGATATATCACCCCCTCCATGGATTTTAAAGTCTTTGAGGAGGGCTTTACATCATGTCATGTGCCTGGAGCCTCCACTATCTACATACCAAAGACTATCAAAGCATGCAGAAGCTCCCTGCACATGAAGTAAAAGGATTAGTTCATTAAGGTCTCCAAAGCCAACAAGGCTTTGGATGGGGTCTCAACAGTGTCTGGGATGGATGCAGAGTGATGGACAGTGGTTAGGTCAGGGGTTTGGACTGTTTTAGGACAGTGTTTCTCTAACCACTGTTGTGGGTCCTGACCAATCACCTGCTGGTAACCAAAAGGATGCATGTTCACTCTGGGTTTAGAGGGCCTTTTGTAGGCCTCATAAACGTGTGGAATCCTTTGGTAAGACTGTTTTTCCTTGCTTTTTCTGAATTGATTAGCAGGGGGTGCATCAGTAACCTGAACATCTCTTTTGACAGATGTTTGGTTCAGCTGTTTTGTGACAGCTGTTTGAACTGGCACAAACAGTGGTTGTTTCTTGGTGAACTTGACAGATGACGATGAAGATGATGGACTCAAGGATGTTTTAGCCATGTACTCATTCTTTTTCATATCAAAGTTTTTGAGATACACACATGCTTGAGTTTTGTGGTTTGTTTTACCACAAACAATGCAACTGTCTGCTGAAACAATGACACTTGTTCTGTTTAAATCATAAGCTTTTAAGTGGAAACAATCTTTTGTTAGATGATTCCTTTTCTCACAGAATTCACAAAACAAGTTATCAATTTTTTCTTTCTTCTTTCTCTTTTCAGACTCCTTTGCAGCAGAGGTTTTAACCACTGCTGGGATGTCCTTGAGAGGTATGACTTTAGCTTTTGGAGCTTTAACACCATCAGTTGATGTAAAGTCCATTGGCTTGAAATTTTCAAGAATATCACACTCGTCAGACCAAGTGGGTTTAAACTGATATTTTTCAAGTTCTTCAAAAGTAGAGGAACTCCTTGTTCTGCCAAGTGTGATTTTGTTACCAAGTTTGTCAGTAATTTTCACTAATTGGCCATTCTTGTTTGTGGGGATGAACTCAGTGGTTACATCAGTGTTTTCAATAGTGTTTTGAACAGATTTTTCACAAGTAATGCATTCATCATCATATTTTCTATACCCAACCCCAAATTTCACATTACTTTCAATCTGTTTAGCAAGCATCACCTCATATCCTCTGTAGGATTCCACCCATCTTTCACAAGTAATCTGGGTGGATTCCAACTCCTTTTTGCAAACTTGGTATTTTTCTACCATAGTTTGAAGTTGGGTTTTGGTTATGCTTTGCTCTTCTTTCAGACAGCTGATCTCTTTTTCCTTTTCAGTCAATTTGTTTTTAAGTTCTTTTAGAGACTTTTCAAATTTAACCTCATCAGTCAAGATTTTATCCCGAAGGTTTTCATTCACCTCTTTGATGTTAGCAAAAGCAATTATGCAATTGTCAGAACACAGTTTTTCAAGAACTTGAGGAGATACCTTGGCAGCTGCCATCATTGCACAATCACATTGATGATCTTCCTCATCATCAGCTTTCACCTTTTTTTCACCAGCCTTTTCTTCCTTCTCTTCTTCTTTGTCCTCTTCGGACCATGGATCTGTCATTGGTTCAATCAGGGTACCTGAACTTTCTCCCAACAGTAGTTCACCAGCCTCTGCAGTAACCACTGCTTCAGTCACCTTATCCACTGTTTCAATACTCAGCTGTTCCTCCTCAGTTTCAACCCCCTCCTGTATTGACTCTAATGCCATCAAACAAAATTCATTATGAGAAGAATCATTAGAAGCATAGAGTGCAAAATTTTCATCACTAAGGTCTTCAGGCATACTGCTCCAGTCAACAAACCCTTGAGTGAAAAAACTTTGTTGATCTGGTTTTACTGCTGCTGGAGCAGTGGTTTGAGGTGCAGGCTGCACCTGTGCCTGGGGGACAGGGGTTTGAACGTATTGGATCTGTGGAACAGTAGTTTGGACATAATGCACTGGCGCAGGGGCAGCAACATAGTGACCAGTGTTCACTTGAGCTGCTGGGGCATACTGGGCATAGTGCACAGTGCTTTGGTTTTGAGGTCTAGGATTTGAGCTAGGATGAGTAATTATGGGACCAGCAGTTTGACTCCTACATTCCCTAGCGAAATGTCCCAACCTATTACACTTGTAGCACTTGATTTTCGATTTATCCAACCCAACCCTTAGATTCCCATGCAAACCTGGGAATTTTCGCCCTGTTCTTTTGTAGAATTTGCTAGTTCTAACACTTAGCAAAGCCAGTTGGTGTAGGATGTCCATTTCCTCTAAGTCAGTGGGATCAAAATGTTGCAAATCATTTAGTTCAAAGCTTAAATTGTCTGACATCTGGTTTTCGTTTGCAGTGAATGCATAACTAGCAGAGTGAGGATCAGGGTTGTTAAAATTTGCACCAGCAGTTATGTCAATGAAGTGATCATAACCCTGATCCTTACCACTGCTCCCAGATTCTTCTTGACCCAGAAGAGCAGTATTACCGAAAGTGTAATCATCAGTAACTTTTCCTGACTCTTGTAACCTCCTTTTCTGGTTCAACTCCCTTTCGTAGGTCAGGAGTCGACCGTGGAGTTGGGTCAAGGTCAGATCCTTGAACTCAGGTGAGTTTCGGGTGACAAAAGCTATGGTGTCCCATTTTTCTGGTAGTGACCTGAGGAACCTGCTATTTTGAGTTGAGTTTGTAAAAGTGGTGTTAACAAGCCTCAGTTCACTGATGAGACAACTGAAACGCTCAAATTGTTGCGTTAGTGATTCACCTTTAACGTAACAAAATGTTTCATACTGTTGGTTCAGGATTTCCCTATTGTTTTCTATGACTTCTTCGGTTCCCCCAAACTGTTCCTTAAGTGCATCCCATAACTCTTTGGCACTGTTACAGTGTAACAGTCCAGCATATATCTCATTGGGCTGCGCTGATGCTATGATGCTAAACGCTTTAGCATCTAGTTTGATCTTTTGAAAGTCGGTTTCGGTATAATTTTCAACTGGTTTTGGAACGAACTTTTTAGCATCTTCAGAGCTTGGCACTGAAGGAACATGGGGACCATAAATGACAGATCTCCAACAACCTGTGCTTTGTTGAGCAAGGATGTGACCCATCCTCCTCTGCCAGATGTTGTACTCATTTCTTTTTAGCACAGGTGGTTTAAAAAGTGAGCCGATGTTGTTTTTATCATCTTGAGATTGTGACGTCATTCTTGTTGTTTTACAGACACTGAGAAATCAACTTTAATGGTGATTAATCCTTGCTCTGTTTTTCAACGGACGAACAAACGATCAGTATCAACTATTATGAGGCGAACTTTTTATGTCAAAATGATTGTTAAATCAAATTTGACTGTCCAAGCTCTGATACCAATTGTTGGATCTGAGTTTGTTTCTGATTGTATTTTTGTTTGAAATTAAGATGGAAATGAAAGAGTTGTGCAGCGGAATTAATATGAAAACAAACTTTGCATACAATCAAACAGGAGTATTGCTTTGATCAAGACATTTTTAACAAGGAACCGAATGATTGAATTATCTTTCAACAACGATTACAAGTAATGCTTGAATACAAACTCCCCCTCAGCCAGAGCTCAGCGTTTGTTCGTGCAAAGAAGACGGTATTGCAAGAGCTAATAGAACAGTACAAAGTACTGAACTATTTATAGGCACTAGCAAACCACTGAGCATCTAAACTGACGTCACCATGAAAGTGACATCTAACCTCCTAACAAACTCTAACCTCTGATCTATACAAACACTGATGTACTAATTACTGCTATTACAATTCATTACATAAAAGACACTTAAACAGCTGCTGCATCCTTCCACTGCTGTGAACCCAGCAGTGCTTGTCCGGATCAGCAGTACTAGACTCAAGGCAGTAGATTGAATCAGCAGAGCTTTGGTCTTCCATCAGTCTTTGACATTGGGCAGTAGATGCAAGGAAGCAGTTGTAGGTCAGCACTTAGTAAGATCAGCAAATAGGAGGTCAGCAGATATGAAACCACTTTCAAGGGGAGAGATTTGTATGTAAGCATCTGCTTATTCTGGATCCACTGCTCTGATCCAGTTTTGGCTTTAATTATCTGTTCCTCTGATAGGGTTCAATCCCAACAAAGCGTCACAATAGACAACAAAGTCGTCTGCGCCTTCAGGTAACGAGAGAATAGGTGCACTGCAGAGTTTTACCTTCAATTGCTGAAACGCGGATTCCTGAGCATCACCCCACCGGTTGGTGACATCCTTCTGAGTTAAAGTAGTGAGAGGTTATGCAATCTTCGAGAAGTCTTGGATAAACCTTCGCTAGTAACCTGCCAAACCCAAGAATTGACGGATTTCAGTTGGAGTTCGAGGAGCCGGCCAATTCTTGATATAGTCAATCTTAGCTGGATCGACATGAATCCTGTCTTCATTAACCACGTGGCCAAGGAAATGGACTTCACAAAGCCAAAATTTTCATTTCGAAAACTTGGCATAAAGTTGTTCGCTTCATAGAAGTTCCAGAATAAGGTGTAAATGTTGCTCGTGTTCCTCCTGGCTCTTGGAGTAGATCAAGATATCGTTGATGAAAACTATGATAAACTTATCCAAGTAAGGTTTACACACTCAATTCTTGAGATCCATGAAAACCGCAGGTGCGTTCGTCAACCCGAATGGCATAACAAGAAACTCGTAGTGTCCGTAACGAGTCCTGAATGTCGTTTTGGAGATGTCTTCATCTCGGACTCTCAGCTGGTGATAGCCCGATCGCAGATCAATCTTGGAATAGAAACTCAACCCTTGCAACTGGTCGAATAGATCCTCAACGCGCGGAAGTGGGTAACTATTCTTCACGGTCACTTTGTTCAGTTTGCGGTAGTCTATGCACATACGGAAGGTACCGTCTTTCTTCTTGACAAACAATACGAGGGCTCCCCAGGGTGACGAGCTAGGACGAATAAAGCCTTTGTCCAATAGATCTTGTAGTTGTGTAGATAGTTCCTCTAACTCAGCTGGGGCTAAACGATAGGGTGCATGAGCTGTAGGTGCCGCTCCAAGAGCTAACTCAATTTGAAAATCGACTTGTCAATGTGGCGGAAGGCCATGTAATTCCTCGGGAAATACCACAGGGAAGTCGTGAATGACGGGGATGTCCTCAACCTTCTTCTCTTTAGCTTGGGTATCGGTGACGAGGGCTAGAATGGCAGTATAACCCTTTCGTAAACACTTTTGGGCCTTTAGAAACGAGATGATGCCTACAACATCACCACTATTATCGCCATGAATCGTAAGGGGTTCACCGTTAGAACGAGGAATGCGAACAATCTTCTCCTTACAGAGTATCTCCGCTTGTTGCTGGGATAACCAATCCATCCTGATAACGACGTCGAAACTACCAGGAACAATGGGGATGAGATCAATGATGAAAGTCTGACCGGATAGAACGAGTTTACAATCCTTCACAATGTGCGTGGCCTCAAGGCTTTTACCATCAGCTAGTTCGACAACATGTTTAGTGTTCAAAGGAGTTGAGGTACGCTTAAGCATCTGACTAACCCTTAAGGACACATAACTAGTATCGCCTCCCGGATCAAATAATACATAAACAAAATAGTCGTCCAGTAGAAACTTACCCGTCATGACATTGGGATCGTTCATTGCCTTTCCTTATCCAATCACAAAAACACGCCCTTTGGCACCATTGTCTTCATTGTTGTTTCGATTGTTGTTCCCATTACCCTGATTGTTGTTGTTATTGTTGCGGTTCTGGTTCAACTAAGGGCAGTTTTTCTTGAAGTGACCTTCTGCTCCACACTGGTAACACCCCCTGTTGTTACCCTGCTGCTGCTGGTTTTGTGGGGCTTGTTGATGTTGTCGGTTCTGACTTGCAGGATACGGACTCCTGCAATCCTTTGCTGCATGGCCTGGCTTGTTGCACCTTTGACAGTGGTTCCTGTTGCATGGCCCGCTATGGTGCAAGTTACAACGGTTGCACTATGGGTGATTTCCCTTATACCCACCCTGACTTTGATTAGTGGCAGACTACTGATTGGGGATTTTGTTGTCATCGGTATTTCTCTGCTGAGACTGAGGCTGTGAAGAGCTTGAACCTTTGCTAGAGTTTCCATCCCACTTTCGTTTGTTATCGTTGGGTGCATCAGTAGTAGCACTAACCCGCTTAGGCAGCTTGTTCTGCTCGAGTGCCTGATTAGTGAGGCGGTGTGATAGTCGTATGATCTAAGGAATTGTCGGGAGGTTCGCCGCAGTCACCATGCTCTTTATCTTCGGTACCAAACTCTTGATGTAGAGCTCAATGCGCTTGTAGGCGGGGTTTGCCATGTTTGGACAAAGTGATGCCAAATCATTCGATCTTTTGTGTAGGCCTCAATCTCGGACCCTACCATCTTTAGGTAGTAGAACTCCACCTCCAGCTTGTCGATATCATCCCGATCACAATACTCTTCTTTAATCAGCTCCTTGAAGTCGTTCCATGGGGTGGCATTCGCAGCTGCCAACCCTAGCATTTGCACTTGTGCGTTCCACCAGGAGACCGCTCTTCCTTCGAGTGTTCCAGTCGTAAACTTCACTCGGTTGTTGATAGAGCATTCACACATCTCAAACACACACTCGATCTTCTCAAACCAGTCGAGAAGACCTACGGCTGCCTGGGTACTGCTGAAAGAACTAGGTCGACAGTCCTTAAAAGTCTTGAACGTGCATGCTCGAGGCTGAGCAGGTTGACCTGTCGCATATAAAGGGAAAGGATAAGGTTAGGAAGGACGAAATGTAAAGAGAGTAGGATCTAAACATTCTAGAAAGGTTCAGAAAGGTAGGTCTACCTTCTGGTTGAGCTGCTAGAGCTTCAGCAACCCGTTCGTTGATTAAAGCCGTCAGTTGAGCTTGAGTCAAGTTGATACCACCACGTCCACTCATGATCTTCACATCCAGAAAACACAAGTGAGAACGATGACGTAGGGGTGTGAAAAGAATAGTAGAAGGGGGGTTTAGACCAAAGCACATAAAGTTTCAAGTAAACCATCTGAACTAAGCATACCACATGTAGCATATCAAGTAGATATCAAATAGTCATACTCAAGGGTAATACCATCTAAGGTGTCGAGCCTTGCACAAGGATCAAAGTGTCGTTGTGGATCGTTGAGTACTGCACAGGTTATAGTCTGGTTTTTTCTCAAAAAGATTTTCCCTTTTTAAAACAGAGTTTACTATAACCAATGGCTCTGATACCAATCTGTCACACCCTCAAAATCCACATACGGAGTATTACCGTGAGGCATGTGACTGACCAGGATTATGCCACCAATCATATTGAACAGTAAATAAAATAAACAAAAACTTCCACGATCAATATGATTAATGTTTACGAAAGCAAGTGTCCAAAACCAAGTTTAAGTGTCAGCGGAAGCATAAAGTTAAAACCCTATAAATAGTTTATGTTCATAAAGTTTGATAGGGACCCGACAATTGGTTCCATGCCACAACGACCAGTCCTCCATGCAAGCTCCAGCATAGTACCTAACGACCTGCAAAGCATGTAGTAATGTATCAACAAAAATGTTGGCGAGTTCATAATTGTTTAGTGTTGTTCCAAAAAACAAAAGTTTGTTAAATTACTCTGTTCTTATAAAACATGTCATGGGAAGCTACCCCATTGTTTTAAACTACTAGACCCATACCATACCAACTACTGACTGTGGTTATGTTTAGTGCCCTGATTCAATGTCTATCATTATTGACTAAGTGCCCAAATATATTAGTCCACGCCTGTCCTCTGCAGCACGGTGTGAGGCTTGTCAAACCTAATAGTGCTATTTAACTAATAACTCGTTCGCCATTGGCCCGGCGATTAATCGGAATAAAATATGTGGGGACTTTCAGATAGAGTTCCGTCTAGTCCGCTTAAGACATGTTACATAAATAGTAAATTAACGGTTTCCGTCCCTCGCAAGGGGAAGAGGTTGCCCGTGTTCTACCCATGGAGAATACGTAGGCTGCATCCCACCCAAGGGGGGATGGTTATTGTTTGCCCCATTCCCAAACCACCGGGAATTATATGCTTTTTAGAAAAGTGTGAACTCACCTTAGTTTAGCTCGCTAGATAAAGGTCACATGAGCTAATCTGGTTAACCACGTCCTGTTATGGTTACCATATAAGTCAGGTTTGTATTCAAGTAATGCACGTATTTTCTACACGTAAACCACCCGGTTGCATGCACGAAATGATCATGGCATACACATATAACATAACAGTCAATTATAGGTGTACATCGAAAGCCCAAACATGTATAGTTTAAGTGTGCGGCCCAATAAATAGTGTACGAGTCCATCAGGTGTGTGACCCAAAGGTTTCTGGCCCACTTAGAGAATGTGCGGCCACCTCTCTAGTGTACAACCTATAAGTTGTGCCATCCACTTTGTATGTAGACCATTTTCAATATAACCAGTTCCTTAGACAGCCCAACAGATGTGTGCGGCCCACTATGGTGTGCGACACACGTAAGAGCGTGCGACCACACCATAGTGTGCGATTATGCAATATTGTATTGTACGAGGTGGAGTCTCATGTGTACCGATTGGGAATGTGCGACCACCCAGTGTGCGACCAGCTTATGTGTATCAGACAGTTATACATCATGCAGTTCAGATTATACATACCCTAGTGTGCGACTGCCTAGTGTGTGGTTCGTTATTCATGGCCGTAAATCATGCAATCAGTTACACAATTACCTCTTGTTCGATCAATTCATTCAATTACCAATTAATCCGCATTGATTTATATGAACCCTAGTTTATTATCTCATCATTAACGACAATTAACAATATCCTAATCATTCAAATCAGATCAATTAGCATCATTATCTCAACAATCCTACATCATCATAAATCAAAACATCAATAATCAAACATAACCATTATTCAACTCGATCAAGTAACATGATTAACACCATATAACCTTAGTTTTCATGTTTCCCAAAAACAAGACTGATGCGTGTGTGGAGTGATATATATTTAAGTATATTTTAAGCCCTTTTTACACGTTAGTCAAGTTTTAAATTTATAAAACACGATATTTTACTAACACCAAACACACATATGGGCAAGTGCACCCATCGTGAGCGTAGTATAGTGTTGGCAAGATACCGAGGTTGTCCAAGGACACAAGAGCTTTTAGTACCGGTTTATCCTCAACGTCTAATCAAATCAAAAAGTTAGAAAAATGTTTTTAAATAAGAAAAATAAAACTAACTAAAATGCTGAAAAATAAAATAAAAGTAAAAAAACAGATAGACAAGATGAATCACTTGGATCCGACTCGCGTTTAGTGTAACCTTTGATTATTTCCGCACTTTTGCACTTTTTAAGAGATTATCTTAGTTATTGTAGTAGGCCCCTCTTTTGAAGGTGACGTTACGCTCAACCTAGTAGTTTGAGTCAGCAAGGATACAATCCTAAAGGGTCGGATTATTGAAAGATGATTAATTAAGTTATTAATGCATATTATGGTAGGCCCCTCTTTTGAAGGTGACGTTACCCTCGGCTAAGTAGTCTGAGTCAACAGCGATACAGTCCTAAGTAGCCGAGTTAAAGTATTAATAGTAGCTTACATATGAGGGGATCAAAGAGTTTGGACCCCCGCCATCCAATACCGGTGGGTATTGAAGGAGGTCCTACTAAATTTGACCCCGGTCGTTGCAGAAACTATACACTAAACAAGGCAAGACTCTTACCAAACCGTTCCCTTAACCCCCGACCAGGTAGCCAACATATCTCCATATAGACCGTGGAGATATGAATGGTGAAAATCTTTTATTTTATATAGACAGTAAAATAATGCAAAGACACCACGGACAAACGATAAGGAAGAATCACCTTCAACATAAGAAACTAGTTATTAAAGTAATTAATACATAACCAAATAAAAAGTGCGAAAAGATTAAAGATAAAAAGTTTTACACTAGACACTTGTCTTCACCAAGTGATGTAAGAGACTTAGGCAAAAATGGCCTTTGATTGTGAAGAACTCTTACGATCAATCTTGGTTCCCGAGACGACTC
>JARYGA010058026.1:0-44557 GCA_030545235.1 Helianthus tuberosus
CGAAGAAGAAACTGTAGATGACATACACCTTCTTGTAAAATGTCACTTTCTGCAACCAAAACAATCAACTTTAATACAATTGATGTCAATTAACATCAAAAAAAGTATATTAAAGACAAAAAGATTGAATAGACAGCTTAAATGTGACCATAACCTTGTTTCTAACGATCTCCATCACCATTTTCCTAAATAAGTTGGCTGGACCACAAGACCACCTATGTTGCTGGTATCGAAAGGCTTTGAATGTACTAGGAAGTTCACTTTTCACCTACAACATTTATCAATAATTAATTGTAAGTCTCAACTAAAGATTGTATTTTGCGTGTGGGACTCGTTTATAGATCGAGAAAATTTACTAACCTGAAGGTCGCCAAGGTAGAGGAATTTCCATCCTTTAAGACCTGCTCGGACCGCAAGGTCCATGTCCTCGACTGTGGTCCGGTCCTTCCACCCTCCGGCTTCATTAATGGCAGCAATACGCCACACACCACCCGTTCCTGTGGTAATTGCATTCATGTTGTTATCATATTGATTATTAAATGAAATGATGAAAAATTATCAAAAGGGTTGGTTGATTTTGGTTTTTACCGTTGAATCCGAAAAACGCATGAGTGGCTGATCCTACTTCTTGCTCCACTGTGAAATGGTAATCTAGTGACATCTCTTGCATTCTTGTCAATAAACATTCATCAGAGTTCACTGCATAAATTGATCACACATTAATTTTATATTTCCACAATAAATAGTGATAAGTACAGCTAATCCAAAGAACTCCACATAAAATATGTAAATAACTTAAACTTTATTTTTAAGAACTATTAAACAATTAAAAATTAAATAATACATATAAATGTGTAAATTAATATTTGACTTGACTTATAATACATGGATTATTGATTTATAACAATGATCACAAGAGGACAGAAGAAAGCTTGTAGCTTTTTTAAAGAATCAAAATTAAAGAAAAAAGAAATTAAACTAAAAAAATATTAAAGTGAAGGTGGGACCATGCATTATATGGGCCAATGGAAGCTACATTACACATGTCTCTACATCACAAACACAACATGCCATTAAGCACATGAACTCACAGCTTGATTTTTGTCACCATCCCACAAGGAATTATATCAACCACAATTTATACACCTCATCATCTATCTAACCTCTACATCTCATATACAATTTTTTAATAAATTTTAACAACCTACACATAATTAATATTCTATAATATATTACTAACATTAATAATATTATTGATAAAACCCGTTATCAGAAAACTTACAGGACCCACAAATACACTATTAACCGGAGGGACCAGTTTATTTTATAATTAGTTAAAGACACTTGTTTTTATTTAATATATAACTAGCATTTTTTATTAATCATAACAAATACATATATTATCATATTAAGTCAAGGGAGTAAAATGTAAAATTAACAGGCCTTGAGTGTCGGTGAGAAAGCAGAATCCAGCAGCTGTACCAACGACAATGCACAGTGTACAGCTAGAAGCATAAATGCACGTGGAGTGCAGAGTGTAAAATTACCATACTACCCCTTGTGTAGTAAAGTTTTTTATTCTTTATAAAGCTAGATCACTAATAAATATACCCTTGTACCAGCAACATTTATGCCGGTTATTCTGGTGTGACCAATAAGTTACAATCTCTACGTTTACCACTTCACGGGTCGTGTTCGTGGTTTAACAGGTCTAAACCGATACAAACCAAAACTCGAACACGACCCAAACTTAAAAACTGTGTCAGATACATGAACCTGAACATGACCCATAAGTTAAAAATTTTATATTTTTCCGGCTAAAAGATATAATTTCTTGAAAATCAAAAACTTAACTAAAACAAAGTACGAATGAGTCACCAGAAGACACAAAGTAGTGCAATTTATTAGAGTCACGATCGGACGGCTAGGATGCCGTGATTGGTGGAGTCAAAATGGAGCCCACATCTTTTTCCGGTAACTTGAATTTAGGGAAAATTTTACACATTAGATCCTTGTACTACACACTTTTTATAGAAGTGATCCTTGTACTTTCATATTATATGCTCTGTGTAACTTTCTAAAATAGACAATTTGCACCGAATTGGTGTCTGAATTTTAGAACTTTTAGTGGCAAGCATCAAAGATATAAAAATATCTAGTGTATATATGACAAGATATGTTTTTTTATTAGGTTGGAAATTGTAACGGTCAATTAAATATTATATATTAATACACTATAAATAAATAGATATGTCTGTTGGTTACATTTATTTGTTGCAGATTTTTTTAATCAAATTTTATTATTACTACTATTATTATTTTTTATTAAAAGATTTTGATGATATTGCTTTTTACAAAACAGGGGGTGAGAGTGTGAGACCAGACCACCGACACTTCTACAATCTATGAGCAAGTGTGATATTTTTTCTTTTTCATATTTTCTTATTTATTATTTATAATTTATAACAATAATGGGGTTAGTAAACTATATAATTAACAAATTATACAGTCAAGTATTAAACCAATCAACCAACATTAAGAGAGGGTTAACCATGGTTAAATTGTAAAACAAAGACTTACCGAACCGCCACCGAGCTTGAACAAGGGCGATTTGAGGGTTGAACTCAAGGAACGGGATGGCTCGACGGAGAAAATCCGGCTCTGGCCGGAAATCGGCATCGAAAATGGTCACATAATCACAGTCTTTAACATAATCATGCTTTAATCCTTCTTTAAGCGCACCGGCTTTGTAACCCCCTCTGCTTTCTCTAATTTGATACCTAATATTAACCCCTTTGCTTGCCCATCTTTGACACTCTTTCTCAATCATATCCTAAGCACAATTTAACCAAAAATATTGAAAAAAATAAAATTATGTAATTCTATTTTTTTTAGAAAACAAAAGGAAACATATGAACATGGGCATTAAATGTAACATGGGTAAATAACTAAATTCTCTTTTTTTATCAATCACACCATAAATTGACATTAAATGTAAAATGAGTTAATTCAATTGTTTTAGATCAAACATAATTAAATGTGTATAACTTCAAGAAATTCAACAATTATAGTAAAAAAAACTACTTCAAACCCCAAACCAATTTACCCAATTTGGGTACAATTTTTAGATCTTGAAAGTTAAAACCACCAAAGATAACCAATAAAAAAAAAGATGTAATCATTTTAACTAACTATAAAAAGTGTTGAACTTGAATATAACCAACAATGATTAAAACATCCTTTATGTTCCATGAGTAGCATTACATATATACATACATAATCATATATACAGCTTTGTGGGCTTCATGAGTTGTACCTTGATCACAAAGTCTGTAGAGTCATCAAGTACTTGTATCACGAGCCGATCCGACGGCCATGATAGATTACAAGCCGCCCCAATCGAGATCTTGTATACCTGTGACGGTCATCATTTATTCAACACATTCATCAAAATGATGAAATTAACAAATGACAATAAGTCATAGTCGATTTAAAACCAAAAGGTTTGTGAATTCAAATTATGGACCTATAGTCATACAAAATCTAACAGAATTGATGAAATCGACAAATGACGGTCTCTAGCGATCGTCATAAGTCGATTTAACACCAAAACGTTTGTGAATTCAAATTATGGACCTATAGTCATACAATGTTTTAACAACAACTTGGAACCACCGACAAAGTGACAAACCTCTTTCTCATTAAACATAGGGATCTGAATCAACACCATCGGAAAAGCAGAGTTTCCGATCTCCAAATCATCCCGAATAGGCTCCCAATTATACCTCTTCTCAGGCTTCTTCCAAAACAGCTTCACAAGGATAATAACAATCCCCATATACAACCGTTCAACAAACAGCATCACCGTCATCGCCAAACACACATACACAGCAAGTTGCAACAGTGGGACAATCAATGGCGCCTTAATAAGGTCCCATAGCATCCCAATTTGGGCCGCAAGGTCCACCGACCCACCCGGAAAGTTATCGGGTATCAAATTCTTCCCGGATACTACGTCTCCCATCTCGAACAACCCGAAACAGGATAGATCTGTTGAGATGTGGTTAATGTGAGTTTTCAATGTTTGGTTTTCTTATTGATATGCACTGCTCTGATTTCCTTTCCTCTGCTTGCAGATTATGCCAAAACAGAACTGCTGCTTCTGGGTTTGTTTTTTCTATTGAATTAGAATAGAAAAGAAGCAGAGGTGTGTTGTGGCATTGCTGAAGAGAGGATAGAAAATGGTGAGAGTGCAGGTAGAGAGAGAGAGAGAGGGGAAGATAGGAGTGAAGTGAAGGAGAGAGGGAGAGAGATTGAGGTTTTTTTATAGTCATTTTTTTTTTTACTTTTTATTTTTGTGAAATTGTTTATTAATACTGACTTAACACTCTACCTTCCTCCTTTTTTTGTTTATGATAGTTTGAGTACTTTTAGTTTGTGTGTGTTTGTATTTTTAGGTCTCTAGTTTTGGTATTTTGCATAGTGGTTGCGATCTGACGATTTGTTGACAGTGTTTTGTATAAATTTCAGACGAAAGTGTCTACTATGTCTTTTAAGTGTATGCAATTTAGATGAAGCATAATGCAAATAGTTATATGATTTACTATTTTTTTTTGTTTCTGTGTATCTGAATATTGATTTCGACAGTTTCATAAAATGGTGGATCGGTATAGTTTAGTTGTACGAATAGATGGCTAATCCAATCTCATAGTCAGCATGAGATGATGTAATCGTCACTATTATTTTTACAAAGGGTATATTCTTTTATTATATCAAATGTCAAAGACATGTAACGTCTTGAAATTGGTATATTAAGAAATAAGAATGTTTTACAGACATCCAATCTCGTAGTCAGCATGAGATGATGTAATCGTCACTATTTTTTTACAAAGGGTATATTCTTTTATTAGATCAAATGTCAAGACAATTACGTCTACAAATTGGTGTTTTAAGAATGTTTTACGGACATCTCAAGTGTAATCTATATATGCATGGAACTCCAAATATTTTAACATAAAACGTATCTACGCTTGTTTTTATCTGATACCGACACGGTGATCTATTTTAATAATGAGATCTATAAACAAAGAAACAACGAAACGGATATATCATATTGATGGGATTCTTCACACAAAGAGAATTCATGATGAAATTCACTACTTAACATTCGTAGCAATATGTAACCGCCTAATTATGGATGTTTCTTTCCGTTTATAACTTTAGAACAAAATGCATGAACATTAATAGTATCATATGTACTAAAAGACTCATTTAAAGGTTTGCCATTTTTATAAGCATAGCCGCATAGGTAGACAGACCTCAACTTCATTCTTATAGATATAATTATTGGAAGTGTATGTGCATATATTGAAAGTTAAGGGGTTAAATCTATAAACTATAAGAAGTTAGGGGTCATAGTAAAATTAGTTATTACATAGGAGTCAACGGCCAGTTTCCGGCTGCTAGGTATAGAAACGACGTCGCAACATAAGAATATTCCGGCGTATAAGCGAAGTCCTATATAGTATTATTAACAAAATCTTTTTCATGTTTTTTATTAGCTATTTATTTTGGTAATTTATCGTTTCACACAAGAAACGCATTTGATTTCATTTTGTTTTTAGTCCCACTAAGGGGTTGTTTGTTTACCTCGTAATGAGACTCTTAATGGTTCAGACCTCTTATTGGTTCAGCACTTAATGGTTCAGATTGTTTGTTTCATGAGCAGATGTCTGAATGATCCAGACATTTGCTTCTGAATGGTTAAGATTTATACAGAGTCTGAATGGTTAAGACCTCTAATCTGAATTGGTCAGACATTTGCCTCTGAATGGTTAAGCATTATACAGGCTCTTAATGGTTCAGACCTCTTACTGGTTTAGCACTTAACCATTCAGATGTTGCTAAACACCTAATTTACTTTCTACTTTAAATTTTCTTTAATGGAAAAGATATTTTCGATTTGTAAAAACAATTTTAACGAACATTAAGTTTTCCTTTATGTAAAGGCGTCACCGTTTAATATAAAACTAGCAGGATTAAATTCGCGTGTTGCTGTGAGAGTGCGACGAGAATTCGATCGGTATGATTTGGTTCGTTATGCTATCAACACACGCTACCACACTTCTCGACGGGATAGACTGATTTTAAACAAAAGTAAAATAGACACACCTTCAAACAAAATAAAAAAAAACACTTAATATTTTTTTTTGAAAAATAAACTTTATTAAAACACACCTCTGATCTAAAGGAGCAAAAGGCCAAACAAACAACAACACCCCTAACCCAAACGAGCAAAGTGCAAGAAATTAAAACAAAAAACACTTAATATATAAAAATAGATTGTATCCGAACCCCTAGCCCACTTGGTCCCATGTGGTGGTGTTGGGCCGGTTCCTCCTTGGAGGTCACCGGTTCGATCCACGGCTGCGGCGTTATGGGGGGAGGACGTCCCAATGATAGATCGTTCCTACCGAGGCATGGTGCGGTCTTGAGGGCAACCCGGTTTTACCCAGCTGTTACCCCAGCGAGTCTCTCGTGTGGGGGCAATATGGTTTCCGGGCGGAAGTCAGCTTGCGCAACGGTCGGGGCCCGATCGAACATCGTGTCCGGAAGAGCGGGGCTGACGGGGGAACGTCATCGACATGAACCCGATAACCAATAGGTCCTGTACATAGAAAGTCACATTCTAAAAAAATATATAAAAATAGATTGTTTTTAAGTAATTTATTGTTTTATTACAAAAACCTTAATACGAGGTGAGTCACATGTAATTCTTACCCCATGGCTTTTTAGGCGACTCGGTGCGGGTTAGCCATCTGCTTCACAAGCGTCAAAGGAAGAAAAGGGGGGCCACATGCATGTATGTTTAGTTTTTTTTTTTTTAAAATAAAAATTAGTTAAGAGGGCTTTATTTCAAACAGTTAGGGGCTGTTTGGTAGCCTCTTAATGACCATTCAGATGCTACCTCTTAATGGTTTAAAACCTCTGAATGAATAAGAGGTAACCTCAAGTCTGAATGGTTAAGAGGTAACCTCTGAATGACAAATCATCACATGTCACATTCTTCTACCTTCTCATTGGTAAAATTCTTAATGGTTCTATTAAGAGGTAGTCTCTTAATGACCATTCAAAGGCTACCAAACAACCCCTTAATATTAAAGAGCGATGTTATTATTGCCCTAAAAACTGTGTGGCATTGATATAACGTGTTTATCCCACACCATAATAGCCTTAATGGCTAACATACTTAACCAGTCAACTAATCTCAGTATTTTTTTTTGGAAAATTACCAAATTAGCCGCTTGACCAGGCACTTTTCCAAAATAGTCATTTGACCAGGCTTTATGCACCTTCAATGCAAGTGAACTCTCATTTTTATGCACCTGAATTTATGAGCTTTCAACCCATGCCCAAGCCGCTACACCCTGAATTTATGAGCTTTCAACCCATGCCCAAGCCGCTACACCCTGAATTTATGAAGGTGCATAAAAATGAGAGTTCACTTGCATTGAAGGTGCATAAAGCCTGGTCAAATGGCTATTTTGGAAAAGTGCCTAATCAAGCGGCTAATTTGGTAATTTTCCCTTTTTTTTATGATTTTTCTAAACCTAGTTTGGATGACATGTCAATTTTTTTTCACTACAATCAAGTTCTTGTCACATTATTAAAAAAAAGATTTACAACCATTTTTGTTAGTCCACCTCGCCACAACATAGAGCTTAAGTCGAAGGAAACCCCTTCACTACCGGACCATGAATCAATGATGGGACAAGGTGGTCTGACAAAGTGAAAAAGTTATTACAAAGCAAAGCCGACGTCATTCCCCGAGTTCGTCATGATGTTATAACAAGTAAATTTCTCGACCCACCTATTGACAAATTGTAGAAAAAAGGATTAAAGGCCAAGCAACCATAGATGGATTGTTCAGGAAGAAGCTTTGGGTTGATCGTATCTATATTAAAAAGGAAAAACATGTTGTTTCGCACAATAAATCGATTTTGTACCTTGTTTCTATGATTTCGTAGAAAGGTTGGGGTGGGTGTGATCAATGATGAAAATTTGATACCAAAAGGTGGTTTTTGATCGATGAAAGAGGCAGGAAGAGGAAAAATGTTACTAAAGATATCAAAAAATAGGTGGAGATTTAATGAACTTGTAACAAAAAAAAAAAAACAAAAAACAAAAAACAAAAAACAAAACTTTAAATATATATTTAGAATTATAGAAAAAGTAATTATATAAGGATACGATGAGATGAATCAACTTAGTATCATTCATCTCAACAGGATATGGTGTGATGGTAATTACATTCGCTCTATCCAATAGGTGGATGATTCAAATTCTGCAAGGTGCAAGTATACAAGTATTTTAAGTGTATGTTAGTTGACGTTAAACAACCGAGTTATCATCCATACAATTATATACATTGTGAAGAGATTTCGTATTTTGATTTAGTATCAAAGTATTCAAATAGTTTGTCAATATTTTCTCAAAAATTGGTTACCTGATACGCCATATATTAAAACTAGCGTCATCTCTATCGTTTAGCAGTTGTCACCTTCCATCATTGTTTTAGTGCCACTTTATAATATGTGTTTTGTTGTTTTAGCAATGTCACGAACCTCCCATGTTAGTATCATCACATTCTTCTTGAACATCCGAGCAAAACTCATCTTTTCGGACCGACCAACATCACCACATCCACATGTCGTGGAGGTTTTCACTAATAATTTTCCTATACATAGTATTCTTTTACCATATCTGCTTTGTTTTAGACATATGTAAGAAAAATCGCATATACTGGTATACTAAGGTGGTGTTTGTTTTTTCAAACCCAAAAGGTCTGCAGTCTGCGGGCCACATCTGCAGGCATCAGCAGGAGAAGAGGTGGACCAAAGGTCTGCAGTCTGCAAGGAGAAGAGGGTTTGTTTTTTTCACTTCTACGAAAACCACTTCACAACACACACAACACACACACAGAACACTCCTCTCTCTCTCTCTCTGCCTTCATCTACCACCACCACCACAACCATCCGCCACCACCACCTCCACCGTCCACCTGCCACTACCACAACCAACAACCACCGTCAAGTACCAATCTTGCGAAATTACAGAATCATTAACCTCATCCCACCAGTCATAAATAAAAAATGGTGAAACAAAAGATTCAGCTTTGAAAATCAAATCAAATATCTTTCTCCCTCCCCTTGTTCGCACATTTGCCGGCTATCCAAAATCCAAACCCACAATTCTTCTTCAAATCCTTGGTACAAGTCCCAAAAAAATCCAAACCCCCGCCCCCCTTTCAACCCCTTTTTTCGTTCTTGAAAATATTTTACCGGTCGGAAAATGGTGTCTCCGGTGATGGGTAGGGTTTCGATTAGGGGTGCAAACGAGCCGAGCCCGAGCTCGAGCTCGTTTAACATATGAAAGCTCGAGCTCGGCTCGATTCGAGCTTTATTTCTGAAGCTCGAGCTCGGCTCGATTCGAGCTTTATTTCTGAAGCTCGAGCTCGGCTCGGGCTCGACTCGTTTAGTATTTTTTTAATTAATTTATATTAATTATGATTATTATACATATAATTTAGTTATTTTTTATATTTATATAAATGGTAATTCTTATATAAATATATGTTTAATATATTAATAAAAAAATATATAAATAGAAAGCTCGATTAGGCTCGCGAGCCGGCTCGAGCTCGATAAGCGAAGATCGGGCTCGTTTGCTAAACGAGCTTGTTTTTAGGCTCGGGCTCGAGCTCGTTTAAGCTCGGCTTGTTCGATCTTTTTTTCGAGCCGAGCTCGAGTAGCTCGCGAGTAGATCGGCTCGTTTGCACCCCTAGTTTCGATCGATCTTTATAACGATCAAGTGTTGGTGTATGCTTTGAAGAACGCGTATGACTGGTGGGATGAGGTTAATGATTCTGTAATTTCGCAAGATCGGACTTTTTGTGTTCTTGCTGCTCTGTACGGCGTCGTATCGGTGGAGGTGGTGGTGGAGATGTGGTGGTAGCGGTGGTGGCGGGGATGCAGTGGTGGAGGTGGTGGCGGGGATGCAGAGAGTGGCGGTGGAGAGTGGTCTGTGTTTTGAAAGAGAGAAGAGGTGGCCTTATGTCTGCGTGGGGAAGAGGTAAAAGGTGAGAAGTGCTTCTGGAAAACAAACAAGCTGCATGACCCAAAGGTCTGCGCGAACATAAGTGGCCAGAAGTGCTTCTGGCCAAAAAACAAACAGCACCTAAGAGTTAAATCCAAATAGGGATGTGTAGATTCTTGAGAAGAGAGGAGCCGTGGTGGATCTATCTGTCACACCCCGATTTCCACACGTGTCACCGGTGGGCCCGGTAGGGAGTATCGTGACGTAGTTGATCTCGTCATAGTCAAACAACACAATATATAAATGCACAGCGGAAGCAAAAGATAAAATATATTACAATCCGAATATAAAGTAATATCAAGTATTACAACGGAAAGTGAAGGATCCACAGGCGGATCTTAAAACATAAATATTGTTCAACAGACTTTAGACGCTTAGAACTTGCAAGATTCCTTATTAACGTCCTGAGTAGCTTCCAGCCTATTACGTACTTGTACCTGTCACTTAGACTTTTGAAAATACGTCAGTTTTCACTGGTAAATACACTCAACCGACTCATTTGAAAATGTCTACGAAAATTGGTTTAGGTGCTCAAGGCACGAAGATGTTTTGACACTTTGATTAAAATGCACAAGGCAAAATTAATCTTTTATACTTGGGACAAACTATATTTCATGTTATCAGTTTTACATAACTTGCTCTACATACGGGGCCCGGTTCTATGCCGGTTCAAGATTAACCAACACACCACTATTCCCTTATTGGGAATCCCTTATTGGGTATAATTAATTAATAAGCATATTGCATCTGTCAGGTGTATGCCTACACCCCGTGCTTAGGTCGTGGCCATTGCAATTAATGAGTCAAGGATATCCAGGACACGGTCGCATTAATCCCCAATGTTTCAGTCAAGCAATACGAATTAAAAACAGGTTATTTGGATTTCCCGACTTATTGGTCTTTGAATCCCATACCTGACCATGCGGTATTTATATTACCGTATCCCAAGCCCGTAATAGGGAAAATAAGTTAAGAGTATTTACCTGAGCTAGCTCCTGTCTTAAATAGCAAGAATTATAATAACTCAGCCGTATTCACTTAAGTAAGCGTAGGTACAATTTACCGGAAGGCTCTAGTCTGGAATGATGGTATAAATAACCAATTAGAATGCTAACGGGTCTTTAATTAAGCCTAAGCTTAGACCGGTTAATTATACGGTTCAAACGCACGATTAGGAGAAGACCGGAATAGAATGTGATTTAGACCCGACATGTTCGGAGACTTGTCTTATATGGGTAATCTAAACACATTCTGTATTTTGAGATAAAAACCGATAAGGTTTGACCCGTTTCGGCTAATTTTTGTAAACTAGTTACATAAGCCGAACCGAACGCGAAAGAGGCGTAACGGGTAATCATAAGGGTCCTAACCAGGTTTCCTAAGTTAATATGCCTCAAATATGTTGTGATATCAGTAGGATACCTTCCATTATGCCTAAAACGAATTTAAACACAAACTATGCCCCGTAGGGGTAATTTGGTCATTTATAAGGTTATAAAAGAGTTTAAGTATTAACCTGAGTTGTAGGTCTGATATGTTCAGCAAAATACTCAGGTTTACCAAGTTATAACAGTAGGGCATGGTATATATGTGAAATTTATCAATTATAACCAAACTATGCACCGTAAGGGCAATTTGGTAATTTCACATAAGCCGAAAAGCTCAAAACTGAAGTCTGAGTTAAACAACTTTTTCTTACTGTTAAAATACTATAATTTACCTAAAATATCAGTAGGTACCAACCCTTGTATGTTTAAAATAGTTTTAGTACATACTATGCGTTAAAAACGCTTAAAAAGGCGATTAGAAGCCGTTTACGGGTTCTATATACAAAGCTGATATTTTTATCATTCCAGAAGGTTTAAAATAATGTATTTATCATATAAAATCAGTAGCAAAAGGTTTGGGGTCAAAAAGATATGTAAAACTCATTTTATAGCCCGAAAGGGCAAAACCGACATTTACCGAATTAAGCTTACGACCCTAAGTTATGCTCGGCCTAAAATTAATTAAAAATCTTCAAAAATCCCAAAATAATATATTACATCAGTGGGTAAGAAGTTTGATATCAAAAAGTGAGTTTAAATAGGCTATACGCTAATTACGCCGTTTAATTAACAAAAGGCTTTCAATTTACGCTAATGAGCATAACTCTCAATCTACACCTCAAACTGATGCCGAATTTTGGGTGCAAGTTTATATATCAGTAACTAAGGTTTCTACTCTTTTACATTTTCAAAAATCACGTTTTATGGTAAAAGGGCATAATGGTCAACATATAGGCAATTAACGGAATCATGCATATTAACTGGTTAACTAATGAACCATGGTGTATAATCACAGAGGGTTATACTAGCATGTAACCTGGTTCTAAGGAAGCTCTAAGGCATTTCCAAATCATACTAAAACGGGTCAGAACTGAAGTCAACGCAAAAGTCAAAGTTTTGCGACTTTCGGTTCCGAACCGGGTCTAAACAGAAAATTGTCGGGTTGAACATGTCTAGACATGTTCTTACACTAATTACTAAGTTATATTGATGATCAAACAGGTTGTATGTGTTCTACATTGCTAATTATGCATAAATTAGAAGTTAAGCATTCTGTTGACTTTTTAATAACAAGTTTGACCCGACATTTGACCTAGTTAGAGTGGGAATCAGGGGGAACCCTTTTAAGGCTTTATTACCCACATAATTACCATCTTATAACTACTTTCAATTCGACTAATCACTGGACCATTTGTGATTAATCGCTAAGTCGACCGTTAATTACGACGGTTTGACTTTTAAGCTAAAACTAAGCAAAAACTTAACTAAGGAAGGTTAGGCATACTTACTGAAGTCCTATGCACGAAATGTGAAGCTTAGAGAGAAGTCTTGAGCTCCGAAAATGATCCAAAGTACAGATGGAAGGTGTGAAGAACTTGTTGCAACCTTGGCCCTTTATATAGTGCTCAAGAACACTTGGATCATTGACACACAACACTACCATTGGTCCCTGATTGTTAACACATGTCCCTAAGGTTCTAGGAGTCACTTAGGGGTCGCCCATGATGAGAAAATATATGTTTTGGGTCGGTTATGCGCGTTTACAGGCTGTTGTCTTGTTTTTCTGATACTGGGCGTCTGACGCGGCCCGCGTAAGATGTTAACATCTCTTACACGGCCCGCTTGGGCCTTGAAATCAGAATTAAACATTTTCAAGTTTTTGCATCTTGTCCCTTGGCTCTTCGAAAGGTCAACTAAGCTTATTTCTTGCAATTTGACCCCTTCTTATTTACCACAAGGGCTTTAAGACTTGTACCCACTTTGCCAAGTCCCTGGACATTTCTGGTTAACCCGAAAAGTCATAACTTTCAACGTTAACACTTTAACCCCTCGTATACAAATTTGATCATAACTTTCTCATACGATAACGAAACTTTATGAAATTTTTATTGTTCATTCTAGTGAGCATAATTAATCGTTACAAAGCTTCGGGTTTGTCAAAAGGTCACTCAGAGGTATAACTTAAACATGTTGACACATTTAACCCCTGTAGTTTGTAACCTCTCACTTTCTTTCATATTTAGCTTCGTATGATCCATGATTTATTCGTTTGAAGGTATGAGCATCATGTAGGGTTAATGTACAATATATTTATTCACTGTTGACATTTAGAACTCGTATATTCACATACTTTCCATGATTGTCAGCTTTAGTCCTTTCAGAACATTCTTTCACACGTTCAAACTTATGACACGTGTCAATACATTATAGGACGTGAATTTTCGAGGTGTTACACTATCAGAAATTTTATTTTAGACACTCACTTGAAATCCCCAAGAAAAATTTCACACCAATCCCATAAAATTTTTAAACCAAGTCTCATTAAATATATTTCAAAATATTTAAAAATATATCAATAATTTTAAAAATATACCAATTAATTTTCCAAACCTATATAATCTAATTCACATATATAAAACAACTAAGCTTACAAAAATCCTATCGATCTTTCTTAATTTCTTCCCCTCGCTTTTGCAAAACGTAAACTTAGGTCTTTCATAGCAAATTTATAAAGGTGCACTTTGTGAGTGAAATCGCTGGACTCCCGGGCCACATACCTGCAACATTTCAATTTTCACGGTTATTTGAAACTTATCAATGAGAATAGTTTTGAAGTCATTATACATGTGAAACATTATCAATTCAATCATTATTTGGTTAATCATTTCATACTTTCAACATAGTGTATCATGTATAACATCACCCGTTAATACTTGTATTTTCGTTGTTTAGAACATACATTTATAAATAACACGTACATATTAAACCATAATGTTTTCAACAAAACATTTGTGAATCATTTTAACAAGAATTCAAATCAATAATCATTCATTAAAACCCTTAATAGTCGCAATAAAACATAAATCGCTTAAATCATAATTAAGCGTGACGTTTGGGACTTATCGAAACAACTAAAATATATTAACACTAAACTTTTTAAACATTAAATTTGCACAATTTGATCCCACTTTTACCGTGCAAAAATGGCCCCAAAACCCTAAATTGTTCTCCAAGACTTTCCTAATTTACCCCCACCCCCTTTAACCCTTTTTCTTCACAATTGCAACCAAATCACTCCTAAACCCCAGCCCAATTCGTCCCTCTCCCTTGTATTGAATAATTTTTTCTTCCCAAGAAATCCAAGTAAGTTATATGTTAATCGTTCTTCGTTTATTTCCTACAATTCTTTACCTATATTCATTAATCTTGCACTTTAATTCATTATTTATCATTCTAGTGTAACTTAACTCATATTTATATCATTTATAACCTAAATACACATAAACTAATAATAGGATTACGTTTGTCTATGTCAGCTAAGTCGTTACATTCAGTGAATCCTTCCAAATAACCCTATTGCGTATTTCAATGCTTAGGGTCTTCGTTGCAAATCAAACCCTAAACCATGGTGCTACATATTCAGTATGTAGTAATCAAGGTGTTAAAACATGTTTAATGTTTTATTCATGCATAAAAACCCTAAAAACGATCAGCGGGAATCACATAAGTGCTTTTATCGTCTTGCATAGATGTCTGTGTTTGACTTTGGATGACCATTACTTGGTCATAACTTAAGCAAATAAAGTAAACTCTTGTTTTATGATTAAATTTAGTTTTAACAATATATAACACACCTAAAGAAAACTTTCGTTTGGACTGCCAAACATTCAAAACAAAACTGATGCTCAAAACCGAACACTTTGTAAAGATCCACGATTTTGACCTATTTCCTAATCTCAAGTAGAAAAGTTTTCAAATGAATGTTGTGTAAGACATTCTAATTTAGTAGACTGAAATTTTCATATTTTTTCTTTAGTGTTTGGTATTTTTAAAACCTGAAACAAAATCAACACAAAAAGTTGTTAGAATTTACCTTTTCTAAAAACTAATCAATATATGATCAATCAATGATTCTTATACCCATTATAACCTAATCACATCATAACATATTTAAAACCCTATTTAGCCGTCTTTAATTATATTAGGGTCTATATTAAATCGTTCAAAGCACGCAAGCAACATCAATTATCAAGGTGAGATTCATAGTCCCTTTGTACCGTTTTACAGTTTTGGGATGAAACATTTACAAACCATTTATTATTCAAATACAACTTAAATTGTTATAGAAGTATTACATAAACATGCATTTTATTTTAAACAAGAATTAATTATTGTTTTCGTCCCTGTGGTTTGTCAAAAATCACTATTTCAGTCCATTAGTTTAAAAATTGCGATTTCAGTCCCAGTGGTTTCATTTTCGTAACCATTTCAGTCCACATCGTAACAATTTCAATCCCTGTACTAACAGAATAAATGGATTGAAATGGTTACGAAAGTGAAACCACAGGGAATGAAATTGCAATTTTTAAACTAATGGACTGAAATAGTGATTTTTGACAAACCAAGGGGACGAAAACAGTAATTAACTCGTTAAACAATCATTCATGATAATCGTTTATTCTTTGCACGACCATTAGCTTTTTCAAGCCAACGGTAGTACATTATAGGCTAATAAGAGTGACAAAGCCATCCACCGTTACTTGATGATTGAAACCGTATTCATTCGTTATGTCATGAGGGTTGATTGTATGCATCAAGTGTTTGTTTTACATTGTGCACTTATGATATATAAATACTTGTTGAATTTATAAACGTGTTTGTTGTGCTTATTTATAAACATATGTTTCTTACCAGTTTTTTTAGTTGACAGATTTTCTACATGTTTCAGGAAATGATGCTTAGAAATTTAAGACAAGATCACATATAATTGCCTACTTATTAAATTAACAAGTTGTTATTTATTTTGAATTGTTTGTACAAGTTGTTTTGTTTTGTTTGTTTGGTTTGAGTTTGAACACGATGTAATGTTAAATATTTTAATATAATAGTAATTTTCCTTTTATTGCCTTGGTCTCTCCCTAACATGAAGTCACCACCATTGATTCCGCACACGGTGAGGGTATAACAACACCAGATAATAAACGAAGTTTAGTCTCTCATATGGGGATCTGAACGCATTGAAATCCACAATGATTACCCATATTCCCAGGAAGTTATACTTTCCCTCTCTCTCTCTCTCTCTCTACATAATGTAAGCCACATAGCTTATATCTATTGGGTTTGAGGTTTAATGATAATGGCGATGGTGATGATGGTTGTGCAGTGGAAGAAGATGAACATGACCCCATATCTCTTCCACACCCTCTATAATCACTAAAATCGGTAAACCTCTATGCTGTGTTGTGAAACTAAAATGGGGTCTTGTTTTTCAGCAAACCGAAACTAATGAAGATGTTGTTTGGTGGTTAAGTGGTGACCAAGGCTTCCAGGTGGTGGGCGGCTTTCTTGTCTAGAGATAGGGCAGATGAAGATGGCGGTGCACGATAAACGGCCAGATCTGCTTGGTGGTTCGTCTTCACCGACAGCAAGGGAAAAACGACCTAAGGTGCTATGTGGTTCACCTTCTCAATTTTCTTGCAACTATGGGAAAATGACCATATCTGACCACGACCTCTGTATTTTCTGACAACCCACCACCTTATCCATTTTCCTTTTCTTTTCCGGCGTTGAAATTCATCTAAGAAATGTTTTGTGACCTTCCTTCAGCATCACCGGTGACTACGTCATTAGTCATGGGCATCCCCACAACTAACTTTCCTAACCTAATATTCCTTTTTACATCTTTGTTTCGTATGGATGTGAATTAAAAGACGGTCAGCCGTTTTGGGTTCTAGACTTAAATCTGACTGAGACAAAATCCCAAAAGTAGGAATATATGAACCAATGACTCAATTGACCAATAAACCAAAGAGGAAAATGAATTATGCTTTAGGCAATTGTACACAAAGCTATAATGACTTATATAAAATTAAACAGGAGAATCAACTCACAAAACCTTTTTATAAGTTAATAGAGGGGAAATAATCTAAAAAACATGAGAGATTGTCATTTATTTAATAGCCTTCACCCACAAACTTTTCAAACTATTAACTCAATCGACCTATGTTAAAGAGATCTACTGTCGTAAGTTGTAGTGGCGTGCATTGGTCGGTTTTGGGCACAAAATAGGTTCCTTTAAAGTTGTTTGGTTGTGTTTTTGGTTAATAGTTTCGGTTTTCACGAATAGTTCAGTTTTTTTTTAGTTTTTTTGGCTTTGCCACTTGAGCATGAAAATTTTTGGACCGAAATATTTAGTTTTATCGTTTTGTTATGTGATCCAACCTGACCAGAAAAATTAATATTTTGCGATTGACAACCGACATCTAAAAATTTACACCACAATATGTCCACACGACATCTAACTCCATCTTTCCCACATCTTCACCACCCATCATCACCATCTTGGTCATCATCCTCGAACAATCAATCAAGGTTATTGTTGGACGTGATAAATTTGTGATACATTTTAGATTTAAATGATTGGTTGGTCCCTGTGGTTTACAAAAATTGCAGACTTGGTCCAAGGCTTCAATAACTACAGAGTTGGTCTAAGTGGTTGCAACTTTTGCACTTGGGTGATCCTTATTACTAACATGTGTTAAATTTCTCAATTAAATGTGTGCGAAATGACTAGATTGACCCTGACAATTAAAAAAATAAAAATATATATCTTCTTTCTCCCATTTCTCTCTCTAATAAAACCCACCCACCACCACCACCACCTCCACCTTCAACCTCCACCGCCGCCACCACCACCACCGTCGCCTTCTTCTTGCATCTCCCCAAGCTTCACTTCATTCTCTCATAATAATTTCTGTTATAAATCAAACCCCACCTGTAACAACTCGTACTCATTCCGCCATTTTTAGGTAATCTTCTCGATCTCATACCTCCACCCTCTTCTCAAAATCTTACGTAATTTATCATTTGTTTACAGTGTTCGTTTTATCATCTATTTGATTGTCTAATTTTACGTGTATCTGTATAGCGTAATATATTTAATCCAATTGTATATGATTGATTGATGTTGTTTTACAAGATCGAGTTTTAATTGTTTGTATCAGAACTGTTTAATTTCACTCCGATTTCGCTTTTCCCCAATTATGTTCTTGCTTGCACCGCTTGACGTTATATTACGGTTCTTGAGTTTAGTTGAAATTTATTTGTTGTTCATTCATGTTCTTGAAACATGCATTTCATTGGTATTCTGGTATACCTTAAGGGTCTGTTTGGTACGGGGTAATGGAATGGACGAGAGAATGAAATGGACGAGCTAATGGAATGGACAAGGGAATGCAATGGATCATTACCATTCCATGTCTTGTTTGGTTACCATGTGGGAATGAAAAGAATTATTATTGTGTATTGTTTGGTAGGCAAGAAAAACGAAGGAATAAAATCAGCGGTGAGTGGTTGTGGTCGATGGTAGGGATTATGGGTGGCGGCAGCGGTGGTGGGTGGCGGCGGCGGTGGATGGCGGCGGCGAGTGGTGGTGGAGGCGGCGATGGCGGGTGGTGGTGACCGGGGTGTGCGTGGAGGCAGAGGTAGCGGTGGGTGGCGGCGGCAGTGGTGGTTGGTTGTGGCTGTGGTGGCGGTGACTGGCGGTGGCGGCGATGGTGGTTGTTGGCTGTGACTGGCGTTGGCGGCGATAGTGGTTGGTGGCAGCGGTGGGTGGCAACGGTGTCGGGTGGGTGGCGGCGGCGATGGTGGCTGTCGGGGTGGCGATGGAGGCGTTGACGGGTTGCGGGTGGAGGCGGCGGTGGCGTCGGTGGTGGGTGGTGGCGAAGGTGGTGGGTTGTGGTGTTGGTGATGAATGGTGCTAGATGGGATGGAATGAAAAAAAACATGGGGAGTTGATGTAATGATTTTGAGGGAATGGAATGCCTTATGATATGGGTGATTCCATTCCATTGACCAACCAAACACCCATTTCTTCATTCCCTCGTAATGATCCATTCCATTCCACCTCTCATTCCTGCATACCAAACACTACTTAAATTTTCTGTATCCACTATGATTATGGTGATCCAAGTTGAGATTTTAACACAAATTTTAGTTTCTTAGCTTTCTATATAAACCCCTAATGGCACATCTTTGTACTATAGGTGATGTCCATCGAAAACCTTGAAGGTATTGTCGTATTTTCCATCGTCACTCATCGATATAATCATGTCGGATATTGGAGGTCCGGATCAGTGAGTGAGCTCAGCCGGTTCATATGGATAAAGCCCCCTCATCATTATTCAATCATTAAAATAAAAAGAAAATAGAAAAAAGGAGAAAAAAAGGAAAAAAGAAAAGCTTGATTGGTGGAAAGGTGAATGGAACCCACACACATCAATGGCGCTCGCCATCTCTTCGGCTGGAGCTTCTTTGGCGCCCCCCTTTAACTAAGGTGGGGAAGTGTTAGGGGACGCCAGTCCACACCACTCACCCTTACAAACACAACACATGAAGAGGAAAAAAAAACTTTTGTCCCTGATCTTTTAACCCTAATTCAGCCCTCGCCTCTCTTGTGTGCGTTAGATTTACAAGAATAATTTAAGGTGTATATAAAATTATTCCATTTTAAACTTTTAATGTAATGATTTTTAATTTAACAGGTTGAAACACCGACGGAACAATCGTCGTCATCAGTCTCTCTCTCTCCCTAACACAACTTTCTCTCTCTACCGTGTTCTCAGTCAACCATATTCTATCTCTTCTCCATTTTATAATAAGCTGATTAGAAAAGTAAATTGCAAACATGCCCTTCTTTTACTTTTCACAAGGTTTGTAAATTAATAGTAGGTATAATTGTCTATTTTTGTTAGTCAAATTTGTTTAGAGAGAGATAGGAGGAAGAAGAAGATGAGGGTCTCAAGGGTAATATAGTCATTTCACACATACTTAAGTGAAAAAGTTAACAGAGGTTGATGGTAAGAAACACCCGAGTTCAAAAATTATAACCACTTGAACTAACTCTATAATTATTGAAGCCTTGGAACCAAGTATGCAGTTTTTACAAACCACAAAGACTAACCAGATATTTAACTCCGCATATTATAATATCTCACATGCCCTAGCTAGTGCATCTCATCCTTGTATCTCTGGTTTTTATTACGGTTTTCTCTTGTTTAAATAACTCAACAATAATAACTAATATTAAAACGTATATACTACGACTGAACACTAAAACAGAATCGAAACAGAAGTTCATGGGATGTTGAATGGAGCCATTAATAAAAGTTGGAGAAAAGTCCATAAACATGAAGCATCATGTGAAAAACAAAGACGAAAATGTGACATGTCATCCAAAAACATGTAAAGTGGATGGTTATTTAATGCAAGAAAATTGATTTCATCATGTGACATGATAATTTGTTTTGATTAAACCTTTTTTGTGACACATGTACTGTTCAGGTAAATAAACACACTAATATTTATTATGATATAACATTTAACAAAAAATAACTTTTTATACTATAAGAACATTTAACAAAAAAATAACTTTATATACTAGAATTAATAAAATGATAAGAAAAGAGGCCGCTCGTGATCCATGACTAAATAAAAGATATTATAATCGCAATTCTCATCTATCTAATTAGTTAATAGTACTAGTGGGATTGATAATATTTATTATGATATAACATTTAACAAAAAATAACTTTTTATACTATAAGAACATTTAACAAAAAAATAACTTTATATACTAGAATTAATAAAATGATAAGAAAAGAGGCCGCTCGTGATCCATGACTAAATAAAAGATATTATAATCGCAATTCTCATCTATCTAATTAGTTAATAGTACTAGTGGGATTGATATCGGTTTGGTTTGTTATGGTGTTCACAATCGCTACAACGAGCGACCGAAATAGAAAAACCAAAATATACCAAAAAATATCAACACGTATTTTACATCAATTAAAATCCATAAAAAATATACCGGTAGCAACTAAGATAATTTCAATACCGTTGTCGATGTTGTTCGGTTGGAATCGTTTCGGGTCGTCACAGTGCCGGTACGACACCAATACTCGCAACAACTTACAACACAGAAAAATACTAAAATTTATATCTAGACCTAGATAAAATAAGCATATCGCATATATATATTCTCGAAATTTTATAAAACGTCTTATCAAAAAATTTATATGAAAATAACAAAATATGTTAAAAGGTAATTATTATAATAAAATTTCTAAACTAACATTTTCCAATTGTGAATAGTTGATTACTGCTTGGTATATTACTTTTATACTAATATTTTATTATTTTTTATTATCATATGTTATTATAAACTATAAATAAGCAATATGTATGTGCATATGATAGTTGTACTATTGGTTTTGTGAGTTTTTTCAAAAATAAATTAGATTTTTTCCTTTATAACCCTAAAGTGTCAGTCATTGGTAATTTAACTCTAAAATTTCATTGTTTGGTAATTTAAACACTTTGATTAGTTTGATTTTTCACTTATAATTCAAAAGTTTATATCTTTTGCAATTTAGACTCTTTGATTTTTTACTTTTAACCCAAATCTTTTCATCAATTGCAATTTAACCCCAACACTTTTTACTTTCAACTTTGGTCCCTTATACGTTTCATCTTTCGCAAGTTTTTCGTTTAAAGTTTCGTTCAAAATTTTCTGAGTTAACACGCCGCAACATGCGTGTGAGGTTTAACGTTTTTTTCATATATTTTTTCCAGTTTGACAGGCATGTCGCAACGCGTCTATTTTCCCCTGTTTGATAAGTCTGTCGCAACGCGCGAGTCAGATATCAACTTAGTTATTCTAATATTTTTTTTTCTTCGTTTTACACACATGTTCACGGTCATGTAAGAAATATTTGACTTTCATCTAATATGATATATAACTAACGAATCCCCTCTGCATTCAGTGGCAGACTGAAAAATTATTTGCTGGGGGTACGGATGAGTGGTTTAAGCATATTTTCAGGTGGTGGTGTCGGACTTTTTGCCTAAAAAATACACAATTTTTTTTCAAGGGGTACGCCCGCCCACCCTGGGCTTCACCCATGTCTGCATTACGGCGGGGGTAATTCGAGTTTTGTATTATTTTTTTGTGTTAAAACCTTCGTGTTATGACACGTAATTAATAACGTGTTTATTTTTATTAGTATTTGGATGTGTAATTTTGTCAGACCCCGATTTCCACGTGTCACCAATGGGCCCGGCGGGGAGTATCGTGACGTGGTTGGCAACATAATAGTCAAACAACACAATATTTAATTATGCACAGTGGAAGCAATTTAAAAGTTATAATACAACCGAATTTAATATTGTAATATCAAATGTCACAATATTCGGAAGTTTATCCACAGATGGATCGGAAACAAAAAGGAAACAATAGTTCAACAGACTTCAGGCATCTTAAGCTTGCGAGACTTTTAATGATGCTAAGGATAAATCCCAGCCAATTACGCTTAGTACCTGCATTTAATCTTTTTGGGAAAATACGTCAGTTTACACTGGTAAATACAATCAACTGACTCATTTTGGAAAATGATTGAAAATTGATTTGGATGCACGTGGCATAAACATTTTTATTTAACTTGGGAGAATTATTTAAATTTTATAATCTTGTGAACGAATTACATGTTCCTTGTGCGTTCAGTAGCCAGGATCTTGTCTGGGTTAAAGATCAATAGACACACCACATTATTCTTTTGTGCACTGACGGGTGTACGCCTACATCCCGCGCTTAAGTCGTGGCCATTTCGTAAAATGATGCCAAGGATATCCGGGACATGGTCATTAACCCCCCCAAAGGCTTTAAGTAACAAGACTGTTTAAACAAGCCGATCAAATTATTCAATTAACCACCAAACGATGGAAGATTTGATGCCCGATCAAGCGGTATTCTATATACCGTAACCCAAGCCCGTATAGGGAAAATAAGTTAAAAGTATTTACCTGAGCAATGTATAAATCACAATAAGCAAATTGCAAGTAGCTTTTACCGGTTCTCCTAATCTGGAACGAAGGTTTATAATAACCTATTAGAATTCTAACGGGTCTTTAATTAAGCTTAAGCTTAGACCGGTTAGTTTCAAAGATACGGTTCGTACGCAAGATTAAGCGAAGAACGGATAGAATGTGATTTAGACCCGACAAGTTCAGAGACTTGTTTAATATGGGTCCTTCATGAACATTCTGGATTTTGAGATAAAACCGATAAGGTTTGACCCGTCTCGGCTAATTTATGTAAACTTGTTACATAAACCGAACCGAACGCGTAATAAGCGTAACGGGTAATAATGAGAGCCATTTACAGGTTTCCTAAGTTAATATGCTCCAAATATGTTTTGAAATCAGTAAGGTGTCTTTTATTATGCCCGAAACGAATTTAAACACAAACTATGTCCCGTAGGGGTAGTTTGGTCATTTTAAAGGTTGTAAAAGAGTTTAAGTAGTATCCTGAGTTACAGGTCTGATGTAATCATCAAAAATACTTAGTTTACTGATTTATAACAGTAAGGTATTGTAGGTATGTGAAATTTATCAATTATAACCAAACTATGCCCCGTAGGGGTATTTTGGTAATTTCACATAAGCCGAAAAGCTCAAAACTAAAGTCTGAGTTTAACAACCTTTGCTTACTGTTAAAATATTATAATTTGCCTCAAATATCAGTAGGTATCACCCTTGTATGTTTAAAAATAGTCTTAGTACATACTATGCGCTAAAAACGCTTAATAAGGCGATTAGAAGCCATTTTCGGGTTCGATACTTAAAGCTGATATTTTTGTTGTTCCAAAGGGCTTAAAATAATTTATTTATCATATCTAATCAGTAGCAAAAGGTTTGGAGTCGTTTAGATATGTAAAACTCATTTTATGGCCCGTAAGGGCAAAACCGACAATTATCGGATTAAGCCTACGACTATGAGTTATGCTCAGCCTAAAATTAATTAAAAATCTTTAAAAATCCCAAAATAATATATTACATCAGTGGGTAAAGATATTGATATCAAAAAGTATGTTTAAGTAGGCTATACGCTAAATACGCCGTTTAATTAACATAAAGCTTTAATTTTACGCTAACGAGCATAACTCTTAACCTACACCTCAAACTGATGTTAAATTTTGTATGCAAGTTTATATATCAGTAATTAAGGTTTCTACTCTTTTACATTTCCAAAAATCACGTTTTAAGGTAATAAGGGCATAATGGTCAAC
The DNA here is from genome assembly GCA_030545235.1 of Helianthus tuberosus. Lineage (NCBI taxonomy): Eukaryota > Viridiplantae > Streptophyta > Magnoliopsida > Asterales > Asteraceae > Helianthus > Helianthus tuberosus. The sequence goes on from JARYGA010058026.1 coordinate 24,830, forward strand.
ATATGAGCAATTAACGGAATCATGCGTATTAATTGGATAACTAATGATCCGAGGTGTATAATCACAGAGGGTTATACTCGCATGTAACCTGGTCCAAATGAAGCTCTAAGGTATTTCTAAAACATACCATAACGGGTCAGAACTGAAAGTCAAAGTATAAGTCAAACTATGCGACTTTCGGTTCCGAACCGGGTCTAAACAGGAAATTGTCGGGTTGAACATGTTTAGACATGTCCTTACACTAATTACCAAGTTATATTAATGATCAAACAGGTTGTATGTGTTCTACATTCCTAATTATGCATAAATTGTAATTTACACATTCTGTTGACTTTTTAAATACAAGTTTGACCCGACATTTGACCTAGTTAGAGTGGGAATCAGGGGTAACCCTTTTGAGGGTTTATTACCCACATAATTACCTACTTAGAGGTACTTTTAATTTGAGATTTGACTGAGCCATTATTAATTAATCTCGAAGTCAAACCGTAATTACGATGGTTTGACTTTTAGCTAAATAACTAAGCTAAACTTAATTTAGAAAGGTCAAGCAAACTTACAAGTGTCTAATGGTTGATTAGGAAGGCCTGGAAGATGCTCTTGTGCTCCACAATTGATCAGAAGATGTTGAGGAATGAATGATCAAAGTGTTGCACTTGTGAGCCTTATATAGTGATCCAAGACACCACAAAGTGTTGACAACTATGTCTACCACTGACCATAACATTCCCACAGGTGTCCTAGATGTTTAGGGGTTATTTAGGGGCCAAGGGAGATGTGGAAAATTGTTTAAAGGTCGAAAGTTGCGCTTAAAACAGGCAACAGCCGGTTTCTGTCGCTGGGCACTACCTTACGGACCTCAAGGTCCCCAATGTTGAGGTCCGTAAGCCTGACATCAGGCACAAAAATATGTTGTTCTTTGGTGTTTTGAAAGGGCAACCACTTGTTTCGAATTTGGGACATTATTTATCAGATTGGGGCCTCTAAATTGTGCCTTAAACAGTTACATACCCTACCACTTTGGTATGTTTCATTGAATCCTATTTGAAAGTGCTGAACAAGAAGGTTTACCGTGCATTTTCTTCGTAGGAGTCCACCACTTCCATTATGAATCCGTTTGTTGCTATGATTCCCCGAATTTGAATATATACCAGATGTTTATTAGTCTTGGGATTCATAATAAGGTCGTTCAGAGGTGTAAAAATTAACATGACAACACTTTTAATTCCCTTCGTACATCTTTAATCATATCTGGGTTTATAGCACTTTTTGTCTTACATGACACGTGTCGTTATATCATTGAACACGAATTTTCGAGGTGTTACAAATTTCTTTTTCATGCAGTTGATATCATTAATGATTTGTTTTAATTATGGCATATTTTTACGTAGTTACGTTTTGATGTTCAAAGTCAAGTCGCAACTATAACGAACCAAAAACATATAGATAATGTCACACCTCAACCGATGGCAAAAACATCTGGATAAGACGAAAACAAATCGCTCAAAGCTTCATAAAACTAATTGTGGAAATATAAATTAATCATGATTTCATAAATACTAAAAATGTCATGCAATAGTTCAAAACAAGATTCAAATTGTATCAAACATAGTCAAACAATTCATTTATTTCTAAGGTGTGTTTCTATGTTCACCCTAGCTTGATTCTTCGTCATCTTGTCTATCATCCTGCAATATGTATTAAAATAATGATCAACAATAATGTTGGCGAGTATACAAGTTTTGATACATAGTATAATAAGAATAAAAATTTTAACGTGTTCATATCTAACATGAATAATGCATACAAGTTACAAATATGCTGGACTAGTGTAAACTATATGTCAACCTAAGTTTCCAACGCAATCGTGCCTTTCCTACATCGTCGCAACGAAGAGGAGGTTAACATGTTTTATGTAACAATACCCCAAGACTCAAGGGCGGTGCGTTAATCCTATAGCGCTACAATTGTCAAGGTAGGCTAGCAAAGTTAATGAGCATATAGATACAAGTGTACACATAGCATATAAGACTAACAAGTATCACATGTTTTCATGTTTAAATGTGGATAGAGTGTGATTAAAATAAGTTTCAAGTGTTGCGTGTTTTTGTATAATGTACATGTTGCACCCAAAGTGTTTAAAACGAAAATGGGATCGAGTATACTCACAGATTAGCGTAGCGAATACACGTAAACCGCGAGCGGAGTTGACGAAGTCTCAAGATTATGCTTAAATAATTAAACGAGAGTGTAAGGTTATTGATGTGAAGGAGTGTTGGATCTGATTGTTGAAATTTGTGAAATAAAACAAGTTAAAATGAAGATCAGTCCCTTCGTACGAACGGGCATAGTCCCTTCGTAAACACGGGTGTTCCTGTCCAGTACGAATCGACAATTTAAAGCATAAAACGAACTGATTTGAATGTTAAACAGTAAATAAAATGCTCGGGTGTAAAAACGAGGGTTAAATCGGAAAATAAAATAGTTTGGTTTTGATAACAGTGTGGGTTCGTACGAACGCACCTGTGGGTTCGTACGAAGTGCCGTGTGGGTTCGTATGGATCCATAGTGTTTGTTCTGAAATGGTTTTGTTTTTATCTGATTTGGTTGAAATTGTTAAAATATTTTTTAATTTGTGCAGTAGATAAAACGTTTAAATAATGATCAACATACGTGAAAACATATCTGAAATCAAAACAAAAAGTATGAAGCACGGTGGGTTCGTACGAACGGACATAGTGCCTTCGTACGAACACACTGATCTTGATGAAAACCTTATTTTCGATCTTGTTAAATGGGTCATTCAAAAAAAGAAGTATGAATCACTGTGGGTTCGTACGAACGGACATAGTGCATTCGTACGAACGCACTGTTCTTGATGAAAAACTTATTTTCGATCTTGTTAAATGGGTCATTTCTTTATGGGAACTAACCCTAATGCAGGCCCTTAACTATGAAATGAGTTAGGGTCTGATGGGTTCCAGATTCCATCAATATCGCACAATAATCGAAACAAGAATTTAATTAAGTTGTAAAATTTAAGAACTTTGATCCAATCTCGTATAAGTGATGCTCCACAACAGTTTGCATGGGCAAAACGAGTGGAAGCCATCTTCGAGATCGTTTGGATCAAAGGTTTTTGAGAAAATACAAGAGTTTGTGATTAGAAATGTGAGAAATGAAATGAACAATGTAATTGAAATGAGAGAAGACTCTCACAGCAGATTCTGATCGTCACAAGGGACTTGAGAGTGTTTGCAAAGAGTTAGGCAAGTTGGAATTGAATAAATGAGGGTCTATTTATAGATTTGGGGGTACAATTAGGGTTTCCAAGATTTTCGCCCTTTCTCCTTCGTACGAACGCGTTGGGTTCGTACGAACCCACTCCCTTCGTACGAAGGGGTTAGTTTTTTGATATTTTATTTTTCCAACTTGATTAATTTACGTGTTTTAATTAGTTTAACGAGTATCAAGCATCAATATGTAATGAATAACCAAGAATCAAGAATATCATATCGTTCAAAATGTGAATCGTGAGTGCGAAGTCGCACATAAGTCTAACATGAATAACATGAATATGATAAAATAGTCTCGTTTTCATTATGATCGATAGTCTCGGATTACAAATTGAAACGAAATAGATTACAACAAGAGTACAAGTGTCTAACAATGGAAAGTACAACAAGACTTGGAAAGTACGAAAGTGCGAAGTGTTACAGATACTATTTAGTTAATGTTACCACCTTTTTTAGTTGTTTATCCTTTGTCATAATGTGCGATACTGATCGAACCCTCCTGAAGTCCCTACCGATCCTAACCCTATATATATTAGTTTTTTAAAATTTGTTTTGTTTAATTTATTAAAAGTATGTTTAGAAAAATTGGTAAAAAAGACTAAAATACTCTTGTGTTACGTGTATTAAGGAAAAAAATTAAATGAGTTATAACCTAAGAACGTAACATGCAAAATTTGTAAACATAAAGTACAAATCTCATCAATTTTAAAGGCAAAGAACAATCTTAAAAATTTGTCCTAAAAATAAAGGACATTTTTTGTAATTTACTCCCATTTTTATAAGAAAGTGTCACCGCTTTATGTAGGAATTAGGTTTGCTTTTATAAAATATAATTACAAAACTTATAATAACGAGACTCTCGTTATTCGTATGAAATATCAGATACAATAACTAAATGAAAAGAATATAAAATGTAAATTTATATACCAATCTTGATTCAAGCCGCATATCTGGTAGGTCCTTCACGCACATTTGATAGCATCCTAGACTCGTGTATTCATCATCTTGAGTATTAAACCATGCTCCTTTACTGCAAGAAAGAGCACACTAAAACTTTGATGGATTTGGTTGAGGATCGTGTTTGACACGGGGCCCTTAAAATAGATTCCGCGTCTCCTCTCAGATGGTCTGTCTCTGTAACATCCCGAAAATATAAAACTTTATAATTAAAGTTATAAAGTATTAAATAAACAAGTACAAACTAACTAGGACGAAATAACCCAGTCAGTTGTAAGTCTTGTGTTAACTTAAAAGTGGGTTAGAAACACTTAAATATGAACTATCAGAAAATAGGGGGACTAAAAGTGTATAATTGGAAGTTAATTATAATAAAACCAATTTATTAAAAACAAAACACATACTTGTGTTTTTTTGCTGGAAATCGATCAGAGGCAGGGGTGATCCCAAGCTCCCCAAAACCCTAGTTCTTGTCAAAACCTCCAATTTAAAGGTTCAAATCAAGTTCAAAACGAAATTCGAGCATAGATTAGTGATCCCCATTGCAAGGAGATCACAAGGTATGTAAAATTTGATAAAAATTCTCTACTTGAAATTCTCATGAACTTAGGGAATTCGAAATCTGATGATGCATGTGTGATTTGTAGATGAAATAGGAACATTGGAATGTCTAGGAGTAAACCTTAGACAAGTACATGTTGAAATCTTGTTTAATTCTAGTAAAATCCATGGACACCATTGTAGGTGATTAGTGGGTTATGTAGAACTTGATACACACTAGGAAATTTGGGGTTGTTCTAGTGTAATTTTACATATGTGAGGTTATTTCAGAATCATAGAACATAATACTTACGTTAGATAGTTGGATTGATGAAAATTTGGGCTATATGACAAGTTATAAACTTGCTAACAAATCATGTATAATTCTGCCCTTAAAGTGTTTGTATAAATGCCTCAAAGAAGGCTTAAAACTGAGAATTAATATTAAAATGCATAATTACGATGTTTCGACAAAATGTGTGTTATATATGAAACAAAGAGTTCTAAATGAAAAGTGATTGAACTCTACAGGAAAAGAAGCCGGCGCATCGAGCGGACAAGCCGGTGTTAATGCACGATTGAAGGGTGTGCTTTGAAGGTATGTAACTTGATTTGTTACATTAAGTGAATTGCTATTAAATTATGTATAGTTATATAGTAGAATAGATATTGCGTTGATTATAGTTATATAGGGATAGCATGCCTTCAAGAGACTAGGTGGAAGGGGCACAAAGGGGAGGTGAGAAATGGGTACAAGTTATTGTACTCAGGGACGGATGGGGCAAAGAATGGGGTAGGGTTTCTAGTGGCTTTGGAACTGTACAAAAATGTGGTTGAGGTGATACGACACAACGATAGGATTATGGTGTTGAGGTTAGTACTAGGAGGAGAGGTAGTGGCAGTGGTTTGTGCTTACGCACCACAAGTTGGACTAGGGGTCCAGGAGAAGATGGACTTTTGGGATTGTTTAGATGCAGTTGTGAGGGCCATACCAAGGGGTGAAAGATTATGTATAGGAGGCGATTTTAATGGTCACATTGGTAAAGGTAGTGATGGTTTCCAGTCAGTGCATGGGGGTTTTGGTTTTGGTGATAGGAATGACCCTGGTAGGGATCTTTTAGACTTTGCAGTAGCTCACGACCTAGGTATTATAAACTCTTTTTTTAAGAAGAGAGATTCGCATTTGATTACTTATAGTAGTGGAGGACGTAACACACAGATTGACTATCTTTTAATGAGGCGATGTGATCTACGATGGTGCAGGGATTGCAAGGTTATACCAGGGGAGACAGTGGTGGCTCAACACCGTTTACTTGTCGCTGATATAGTCATGAGAGAAATTTTGACTAAGGGGAAGGGGAATACGCGACCTAGGATACGATGGGGTTATTTGAAAGGCGACAAGATTGCACTGTTCAGAGATAAGGTCATCTCAACAGCATCGGCCCGCCAGGATGGGGACTCAAACCGGGTGTGGGAGGCTATGGCGACCACCATTACTTATGTGGCAAAGGAGACTCTAGGGGTAACAATAAGAAAGCCAGATGGGCGTAAGGAGTCTTGGTGGTGGACTGATGAAGTACAAACCAAAATAAAGGATAAGCAAGAGAGCTTTAGGGATCTTTTGAGATGTAAGGATGACGTTGAGCGTGTGAGATTGAGGTAGAGATACACAAAGGCCAAAAGGGATGCGAAAAAAGCAGTGACTGAAGCAAAGAACACAGCCTATAAGAAGATGTATGAACGCCTAGAAACAAAGGAGGGGGAAAATGACATGTTCAAGATTGCCAAAGCTAGGGAGCGCAGGAGGCAAGATCTAGGGGTAGTTAAGTTTATAAAGGGAGAGGATGGGCGTGTGTTGATCAAGGAACACGACATAAAGTCGAGATGGAAAACTTACTTCCACAAGCTTTTCAACGGCGCTGGGGCTTACCAACAACAAAGCGACAACTCGATTACACAGAGACAACAACGAAATAACTGCTATTGTCGGCGTATCACACAGGGAGAGGTGATGGCAGCACTTAAGAAGATGGGAAGGGCTAAGGCAGTGGGTCCGGACAACATACCAATTGAGGTGTGGAAGTGCTTGGGACATGCTGGAGTTCAATGGCTAACTAATTTGTTCAATCTCATTTTCAGATCTGGAAGAATGCCAGACCAGTGGAGGAGTAGTATTGTAGTGCCTTTATATAAGAGCAAAGGAGACGCCCAATGTTGTGGTAGTTATAGAGGGATTAAGTTGTTAAGCCATACTATGAAGTTATGGGAGAGGGTGATTGAGACTAGACTTAGAAGAGAAACCCAGGTTACGGTAAACCAATTTGGTTTCATGCCAGGGCGGTCAACTACAGAAGCGATACACATTTTAAGGAGATTGATGGAAAAATATAGAGAGAAAAATCGTGATCTACATATGGTGTTCATTGATTTAGAAAAGGCGTATGACAGTGTGCCACGTAGATTGATATGTGACAGTTTAGAGGATAGAGGGGTACCTAGTAAGTATATAGACTTAATTAAGGATATGTATGTTAAGACTAACACTAGTGTTTGTGCACCGGTAGGGGATACTGATTTCTTTCCTGTGGAAGTAGGACTCCACCAATGTGACAACCCTCACCAAATCAGGTATCCGTATGAATTAATTAATATTTAATTAATGCTTAATTACTGTACTTGCTTACAACTGTGGTCAAACTGCTTACTGATTTCTGATACATACATACTCACGCATCACACTTTATACTGTCACTCTATTACTTACACACAAACATCAGTGACAACCTTGATACACAAAAGCACAGTGAGCACACCATACGGATAACCCAGTAAACATGTTGACATAGCCAGCATCAGACGGGCACTGTCTCTGAGGCCAGTATGAGCCGAGAATAGTTTACTACACTAGTATTGAGTGTAGGGAGATGAGGTTTGTAGAACTGCGTCACTAGGTGATAGTTATAGTGACCGGATGTGTCTAAAACGTACTTTAAGTACAAAATTCTGCACTTTAATACAAAATTCAGCATTTAACATAACTAGTAAAGTGCAAAAACATGGGAAAATAATACTAGACACTTTCCAAAGTGTCAGGAATTCATTGTGTCACTAAAACTAATATTAACGACACTTTAAATGCTTATTTAGCACTTTAACGGATCAATATCCAACCGAACAACCGGACTTTACCCGGAACATAAAAATAATGTCAATGACATTGTTTATCCTTTTCTGAGCCAGTTAGGGTACCCGAACACCCTAACACCCGTTATATTACATAACACACTAGAAACTAATTTAAACTTCTAACTAAGCATAACTAAACACTTAACTAGTCATTGAAATCCAACTAAATACCCCCTACTCACGGTCACCACAAGGGTGACATACCCTTGCCTTCCTTTAATTTTTTAATTGTTGTGGTTGAATATCTAGGAGACATATTACATTTTGGGTAAACTTGAAACATGGTTTATAAATAAACATCAAAGGTTAAGACCTTCATTACACAAATCACTAAACCAAACAAGCTTTCTTCTTTCTCTCTTCCCTCACCTACGGCTCCACCACCCTCCACCATACAACCACCATCTAGTCTTGTTCTAGCCATTTTACTTATACTCAAAGATGCAAGGAGCTCTACAAACAAGCTCGGTGCTCTCGGAAGTTCAAGGACCGCTCTTGTTTTCTTTTATCCACCACTTTTACGCCTTTGATCTTCCCTAGCCTTGTGCTAGTAGTAAGTGCTCTAAATCATCATCTTGTTCTTATTTTTGGTGGTTAATAGTTGAAAGAATGATGAATGTTAAGAAACACTAAGAACATAATCAAAGTTTAAAAGATAAAGAATGGATAAAAGATGAAGTAATGTAGAATGATGTTGAAATCATAACAAATCTGAATTAAACAAACCATGACCTGCTGTAAATGACGTGTGGTCCGATGTTAATCGTATTAGAAGGTGTGACGATCAAATGTGTGCGTTTTAGTAACATATGAGCTAAAAACAGCATGCCGAGTTGTATTTCCAGCCAACTTTAACAGGCTGTAACAGGTCCTTAACTAAACAAAAAATGTATTTTCTGAAGTCTAGATTTATGTACTATGAAATACGGTTCTAATGGCACTGGAATCATAATTTTTGGACTTCGTTTACTATTTTTAAAGTGTCGTTTTGTAACAGCAGCTAGAGCTGCATTTTTACAGCAGAAAATGGGTGTTACATTTTTAGTCATAACTTGAAACCTGTGTAGAGTTAGATCATGAAATTTTTACTGTAGATGACCACCGATGTATTTGTAATTATCCCACTGGAATTTCGTAAATCGGACTTACGATGAATTTTAAATAAATTATTCCGTGGACTGCAGTTAGAAAAAGATAAATCTGATTTCAGGCCGGAAAATGATTTTCTATAAAATATTGGTGATGATTTGGACCCCGATATTTTTACACAATAATTTTTGGATCGTATAAGACATTCTATAAAAATTGGGAATTTTTGGAGTAAGATAACTATTTTATTAAAATAACCGAAAACAGCCCAGTTTTGTGTTTTAAAACTGAATCGGTATAAGTAGTATTTTGCATGTCCAAATGTCGGGCTGGTTATTTGAAAGCAATCTAGTATGTTATATGTTAAAGAAAATGATACACTAGTAAGCGTGGACGCCTCCTGTTACAGAGGAAACTCTGGCGAAATTTTTCTAAAAATGTAACACTTAGAAATATTTTTGGTGACAAGTGTTTATAAGTATATTTTCAACTTGTTTTCAAAATATAAATTTCGCCATGATTTTTATTACAAAACAACCAAGTGTCGGAGGTGGATTTTCGTAAATAAAACTTGTTAAGTATATATTGAGAATATATATTTCGTAATAAGACGCTTGTGTGCTTACGTGATTATTATGTGAACTAAAGATATATTATTTTTAGGGTAAAAATAATATTACTTGTTATATCATGAGAATACGACTCCAAAATAATACCAACGCGAACTCTAAAATGTAACGCGCGTATTTTCGGAAAATACTCTTAATGGTGTATTTTGACAAAGTAATATTTTGGGAAATTGTATGTGTTGGTGCACTACATCTGTCGACTTCGTCTTGGATCGAGTCTTACATTGTATTGTATAGATTAGGGCACGTTTTATAAGAAAATAGGAGAATGTATGTGTCTTAGGTGCTGATTTCGCTCATAGGGTCTTTAGCATGGGGTTTAGCTTATATGGTCATATAGGGGTTCCGCTTATATGGACATGTAAGGGTTCCGCTTATATGGACATGTAGGGGTTCCGCTTATTTGTACATGTACATATGAGCGAAACCACCAACACTATAAATAGGGTCTTGAGCGAAATCATTTGTAAGATTGTACGATTCCATACCGAAGTGCTGCCGGTGTGAAGAACTGCATGTAATCGAGTTTTAATCAATATAATCAGTGTTAAAAGTGAAGAATCAGCTATTTCTATCTCCGTTTCTTGTTATTACGCACCTGAAACGAAGTTGAACACCTCAGAACGACTCGTTCGGGTCAGATCACGATCCTACAAGTGGTATCAGAGCTCAGGAGGAGGAGTTCTGCAGAGAATAGCTGGAATTTATCGAGATTTCTTACTTCTACACCTTTTTTCTTCAATTCAGAAAATTTTACCGGTCGGAATTCGTTCAAAATTTCACAGACAGTGCGCAATTGAACATAGACAAACCCTGGAAAGTTTCATACTGAAATTCGGACTAAAAATGGACTAAAATTGGTTCGAACTAGGTTTCGCTTATATGTACATTATGTGATTTCGCTTTTATGTCACACTGATTTCGCTTTTGTGACCACCAAGAACCCTAGTTTCGCTCATAAGTTCATTAAGGTTTCGCTTTTGTGTACACAAAGACATCAGGTTTCGCTGATAAGTATACCTAGGTTCGCTCTTGTGTCATCATTATTTGTGGTTTCGTTCATAAGACATATCTGGTTTCGCTCTTGTGTCAATATCCAAGGTTTCGCTCATTTGAACTTAGAGGTTTCGCTTTTATGGTTCATCTGGGTTCGCTTATCTGGTCATCTAGAACACTATTTCGCTTTTAAGGTTCAATGGGAATTGAAATAAAGTGTTGGTTCATGTGCATGTGAAGAAAGTTAAAGGTGTCGGCTTAGTGGGATAGAAATTAAAAATTGCATGTGATATTTCAGTTTGGAGGTCTAATCGTTGAGGAGTGTTGTTTGCTTATTGCATGTGATAAATCAGATCATGTGTTTTGAATGAATAACGGCCCAATCAGTGAGTATTAAGGAGGTTCAATAGAATTGTTTCATTATTGAAAGTTGTCGGCTTAGTGGGTTTGTCATCAGCCCATCATATATCTTTAGTCTATTAAAGTCAGGTTTGGTTCACGTGCATAAGTTGTTAAAGTCAAAGATTATTAGCCCAAGTTCATTTTATTCAGCCTACGTGTTTCATATCATTCGGCCCAATCATTGTTGTCGGATAAGTGCATCGAATATTGAGAAACATTAAACAAGGTGTGTTACGAGGTGAACCAGCTCGTTTGAAGAATATGAGTTTGTGATATTTCAAAATCTGAAACATGGATAACGATTTTTACAACGCGTTTGCTACTCCGTCTACTCCGACTTCCATTGCTCAGAACATGAATTTGGAAAATGAAACGGGAACTACTCAAAAACCCCCGAAGCTAATGAGCATTGAAGAGTATTATGGGTGGAAAGATAGATTCGAGAACTGGGTTCAGGCTAACCATCTGAGATCATGGGAGCGTATTTTGAAGAAATATGTTTTGCCACAGACAGATTTGAAAGTTGATAAAAAAAATCTGAATTTAGTGATCAAGAACGTGATATGTATAGAGCTGAAAAGATGATGATCAGTCTACTTCAGCAAGCTATCAAAGAAGACATTTTCATACTGCTACAGCATGACAAAACTGCAAAGTCAATCTGGGATGCACTTAAAGTCAAATTTGAGGGTAGCGAGAATATGATTAAAAGCAAAAAGGCACTGTTAAAGAAAGAGTTTGATCTGTTCAGCAGTCTACCGGGTGAATACACAAAGAAGCTGATTGAAAGATACTGTCACCTTGTGCGATCTATGTCAATGCTTAGTATAAAAAAGGATTCTGAAGAGTGGGTAGACAAATTAGCTGATGCGTTACCGCAAAAAGAGTGGGGAACTTATTTGATGATCCTGAAAAACACAGGGGTTTATGATGGGTTAACAATTGGTCAGTTTATCGAAAAGATTGAGGGTCAAGATTTGGAACAGCAGAAGATTGCGAGGATGAACAATTCAAGTGGTCAACAGGATATAAAAATGTATTACAAAGGGAGTGTTCCAGTTCCAGAAGCTGAGAGAAGTCCGAAAATTCAGACTGCGTTTAGTGCTGGGGATTCTACAGAAAAGATTGATCAAAGTTCAAACAAAAGCAGCAGTGGTTTCTCATTATATCCTAGTGTCAATCCAAAGAGTTCATCAGAAAGCTTTCAGTCTCAAAGCACAAAGACAGGAAATGGTTATGTGATTCAGTGCAACATCGCTCTAAATCTTCCAGAAGGTCAAAGTTTTTCAGAAGACACTGCTAAAGACCACATGGCTTTACTTGGTTCTGTGTTGTTATCGTATGAAGGTCTACTTGCACGTCGGATCGGAAATCCCATGCTCACCAAAGAGGATTACGATCAAATAGACGCAGAAGAGATGGAACTGATGGATATCAAATGGTGTCTTGCGAGTGTTCTTAGACGTGCTGAAAAGTTCAAAACAATTACCGGGAGAAATGACTTTCTTGATGCTCATGTATCTACTTTAGGTTTTGATAAATCTAAAGTTACTTGTTTTCGTTGCAGGGAGAAAGGCCATTTCAAGCGGGAGTGCAAGAACAGAGAAGCTAGTGGCGCTCAAAATCTGTTTGGAAAAGATGATTACTACCGGAAAGCCATTTATCAGCAAGTTGGTCAATCACAAGACTCACAGACGGCTCATGGTAGAAGAATCGAGGATCCAAAAAGAGCGTGTGTTGTGGATTTTGACTGGAACAATTATATCTCTCCTGATAGCAAAGCATGCATAGTCGATCAAGATGATGAGAGACTACCTGAAGGTTTCAGCTGGAATATGTTTGCAGATAAGAATGGGAATTTTAAAGCTTTCATTGCTAAGATTGTCAGAGAACCAGACATGTTTACCACATGGATGAAGTCTATTGGAGTGACTATAAAGAGTGTGGATGAAGAGTCTGTTGTTTCTGTTGAAAGTTCAGAAAGTGCTGATGAAAGTCTACAAAGTTCTGATGAGAGTGTACAAAATGTTGTTATTTTAGAAAAGGAAGTTGTATTTGATCAAACACCGTCAGATTTTGGTTTATCAGATGCTGATTCTAAAAAATCTGTACAGTTTGATCAGTCACCAGTTGATAGTAGCAGTGATGATGAGGAAGAGAAACATATTAATGTTGCTAAAACTCATCTTTCTCCTGAAAGTTTTCATTTCTATTTTGCAGATCGCATGGAGAAACTGAAGGAGAAACGAGCTGCTAAAGAACAACAATAAATGAAATCTGAAGATGTTGTTCAGAAAGAGAATGTTGAAGGTGTTGTTGAGAAGATGTTTGAAACTGAGAAGGTGAAAGAAGAAGAAAAAGTGGTTGAAGTGGTAAAGACAATCGAGATTGAGAAGATTGTTGAAGTTGTAAAGCCTTGTGAGAAGTGTTTGGAAGCATGCAAGGATTGTGCAGCAAAAGACGAGATAATTGCTGAGTATGAAAAGAAGAAAGAGCAGTTACTGTTCAACCTCAACTATGTCAAAGAATCTTATGATGTCTTGAACAAAATAGTAGCTGGTCTCCAAAAGACAAACTCAGAACGAGAACAAGCACTTACGATGATGAATGCTGTGATGATGACAAAGTAGAAAGCCATCAACTTTTACATCGAAGAAAGTGCTAAATGGAAGCAAGAGTTGGAGACAGAAAAGATCGAGAATGAGAGAATTAGACGTTTATTACAAAGTTATTCTAGTTCTGATTATCTCATTGATCGTATTTACCCAACTGTTGCAGGTATGGAAGCTTTTAAAGATGAGAAGCCGAAGAAAAAGAAAGATAGTGGTAAGAAACCGACTGTTAGCTATAACAAGTGTCCGCCTCCAATTTGGGAAGGGTACTCTCCTAGAAAACCAAACGAGGAGCAACTTGAAAAAGCAGTCAATATAAAGCTAAAAACCGACACAACTGACGTTTTACCAGATAACATTGATGCCACGTTTACCTCGTCCGATACTGATCATGAGTCTGAATTAATCAAAAAGGTGGTTGATCAGGTGTTGGATACTGAGGAGGAATCCGAGTCAAAGTCTGAGTCTGGAGGGTCAAATTCGTCAGTCAACAGTCCAAAGTCGTCGGTCAAACGGTCTTACAGTAAAGAATTTTTGTTATCAAAAGCAAATTTGGATGATGAAGCATTTGAAGTTGCATACACTTTAAATGATTCGGACAAATTATACTCTGACAAAGAATTTCCAATAAGAAGTGTTCATTTTGACATGATCAAAAAGGTTTTCAAAATGACAGAAATTAATATTTCTAAAATAAAAGATTTAAATCTTACTGAAAAACCTAAAAAGTACACTTCAAGAGTTCAACAACGTTTAAACAAGAAAAAGGGTTACAATTCTGGTTCTGGTTTTCAAAAGAAACAAAACCAAAATCGTAGCTACAAAAAGAAAGGTCTTGGATTTATTCCACTAGAAAATCATAAAAATTTGAAAAATTCTAAAACAAAAACAGAATTTGTGTCAGGTGGAAGTGCAGAAGAGGAACAGAAGAAACCATTCTGGAGACAGTCAAATCAAGAGTTTCTTGCTGAAAAGAAGAAGAATGGAACTTAAGTTTTTCACTCAAAAGAAACTAGAACCTGTTACAAATGCAATGAAGCTGGTCACATTGCATGGAACTGTTCGAAAAATGCCAAAACAAAACAGGGAGTTTCTAACAAATTGAAAGAGAAAGTTGTTGATGTTGAACCACCAACCGAAAACTTTAAAATTTTTGAAAACTCAACTTATGAGGTTGGTGAGTGTTCTAAAAAGAATTTTTATAAAAAGAAAGAGAAAGACAACCAAATGTGGGTTGTTAAGAAAGTTGATGAGAAAGTCGGCGATGAATCTGGTTCCACAAAGCCAGAAGAGCCACAGGTTGAGATGGAAATTTCAGTGAATGATGATGAGTTTCCATCACTGAAGTTTGAAGAGGTTAAACAAAAAGTTGGCAAGGTTGATATCTCGAATCAGTTTTACACAGAGAAAACTAAGTTTGATGTCGAGAAAACATTCAATGGGAGTGTTAAGAAAATTTTTGGAAAAATGTTAAATGGGAAAGCTAAGGGGGTTAAAGATTTTTATGCAACTAAAAAGGCAACTTACAACCCTACTGCGCAAGAACTGAAAGCCATCAAGTCTGAGAAGACTTGGATGGAAGTTTGTTTCCCGTAAAGTCTTAGGACTATGCCGGAGATCCCAAGTTTGTAATCGTGGATCAGGAATCGGCATTTTTCTTAGTAATTGATTGTGTGATTGAATCTTATAAATGTTAATTTTTACAGGATGAGTGTGAATTGCCGGAGCTTCCAGGTTGGTAAGTGTGAAGCAAGAATCGACATCTTGATTGGTAAAATGGTTTGTGTAGATGATTTATTCCTACATGTGATTAAATGTTGTGAATATTTTTACAAGAGGTACAGAGGTTGCATACATGCAAGTGGTAAATCAGGGATATTAAGTTGTACTTGATCTGCAACAAGTGATTTAATGGACAATGTGATGAACCACACCCCTATCTTACAAGTGATAAAATCAACAAAACTTATTTTCTGGAAAAATCATTTTGGTTAATACAAACTTAAGTGTTTTGAAATCATAATGAGAAAATAGTTTTGTGTAAGGGGGAGTTCTGATTGTTTATGCCAAGTGGATGGCGATTTGATGCAATTCGATGTCAGTTGTCAAGTTTTTGTACAGTTCATTTTATGTTTCAAGTGGGTCAAGAGTCTAGTAGTTTTCAAATTTCCTGAAATGTGTTTGCATTTTAGGGGGAGTAAGAAAAATTTCAGAAAATCCAAAAACATTAGAAAATTTGAAAAAGGCAAAAACATGATAAAATGAAAAATGAGTTTTTGTGTCAAAGAAGAGGAAATGATAGTACATCAATAGACGGTCACAGTATGCTAAAGAAATGTAATGATTAAATAGTGTTAAACGGTCTCACTGATGATATGCCAATAGGTTTTTACACATTTAGTAAGCTTTTTCGGTATATAAACTTAAATTCAAACTTGCTTATTTCGTGGGGAACACTACTTGGATATATAGGTAACCCCTGAAATCTCGTTTGAAAGGTCCCTCTTTCTGAGATACTAGGTCTTTATACTCAGTGATATCTGGGGTATTATCCCGGGACTTCTGATTTTGCGGAAGCAATGGCCTAGTCCCCGGAGAATACTTTCTGCTTGCTTGAAACATAGCGCCGCCCTCAGCAAATTGATGAAACAATAAAATTGATAGTCATTGCTGTTGTAACAAAAGATCCTCTAAAGGGGACCCACCAAAAGTCGAAGCTGTCATCTCTCTGCGTATACGGGAGTATCGACCTGAGCTCTCACGGCCCTCGCAATTTAACCCCTTACAGATATCATCTGTGGTATACTCACCTGTAAGACTGAATATTGGGATCTGGATACGGGAGTATATTCAAGAGGTGGGACACATGAATGAGTTTAAGTTCTTAAAACATTTAACTCATATCCTGAATCAGTTGAAATTTGTGTGAAAATTTAAGTGGATCAGTATATTGGCAATCTAAGTGAATTGTTTAATTCTTAATGTGTAACTAAGCTCAACGGTACTTGTGATTTGTCAAAATCTGATATGATCCTCTTACACAAAACTCACAAAAATATTGTCTGTAAATATTTCTTTACTGCATTTCTTTACATTAAAAAATCCAAAAAGATTTTCGGTGTGTTTTAGCATAAATTTTTTGAAAAAATCAAAAAGATTTTCGACAACTGATGTTGGAGAGCTGATTTTCAAAGTTCTGAGTGCTAAACATGATGACATTGTTGTGAGGGGGAGTGTGTCTTAATCATCAAATGTGTTTTGACAATCAACAAGTGGTTTATCATAAAGAAAATAGTTAGAGGGAGAGTCGTTATTGGTGCACATGTTTATGAAAGAGTATTAGTGTTGGTGCACTTAATTTGTTAAATTCATAAAACTTATTTCTGGGTTAAGAATGTGCAGGAATAGCCAAGTTTCAATTCTGAATCTGAAGATAGAGTGCCAGATTTCGGATTCTGAAGTTAAAGAAAGCCAGACAAAGATCCTGAAGCAGATGTTGCTGAAGAACAAAGGAATGCCAGCAAATCAAGAAGGGGAGTCTGTTGATGAAGATAGAGAGAGAAAAGCCCAGAGACTGATCAAGACTGAAGAAGTGAAGACACAACATTGTTGTGACTCGATAGTTGACTCGTCAACATCTGAGGGGGGGGGGGGGTCTGTTGGTGCACTACATCTGTCGACTTCGTCTTGGATCGAGTCTTACATGGTATTGTATAGATTAGGGCACATTTTATAAGAAAATAGGAGAATGTATGTGTCTTAGGTGCTGATTTCGCTCATAGGGTCTTTAGCATGGGGTTTAGCTTATATGGTCATATAGGGGTTCCGCTTATATGGACATGTAGGGGTTCCGCTTATATGGACATGTAGGGGTTCCACTTATATGTACATGTACATATGAGCGAAACCACCAACACTATAAATAGGGTCTTGAGCGAAATCATTTGTAAGATTGTACGATTCCATACCGAAGTGCTGCCGGTGTGAAGAACTGCATGTAATCGAGTTTTAATCAATATAATCAGTGTTAAAAGTGAAGAATCAGCTATTTCTATCTCCGTTTCTTGTTATTACGCACCTGAAACGAAGTTGAACACCTCGGAACGACTCGTTCGGGTCAGATCACGATCCTACAGTATGAAGTAAAATATAATATTTTTGGGAAAAATATGTATATTTTGGGATTAAAATATTTTGGACTTGTGATTAAAATATATTTCTCAAGTGAGACTTGAAAATATATTTTTCGGAAATATAACGTATACGTTATTTTGGACAAATGAGTTGAATATATTTCTTTTAAGTGAGACTTACAATATATGTTTTTGGAATTATATATTGGGGATATATTAACGTATATTTGGTTGGAACAATACACCGAAATACGACGCCATTACTTGGCATGTTATACAAATACAAATACGAAAATACATGTATGAGATACCCCCACCCTTGGGAAGGAAATACAAAGTTAAAATGCTTGAGAAGCGTTAATACAGAATCGCTGCATAAACAATTATTCCAAAACTACATACAATTATTATAACTCAGAATAATACCAGAATCGTAACTCAAAAACATACATACTAAGACAAGGCACGACCCGTTCGTCTAATAAACGTTAGACCATTGTAGGTAGTCGTGTTTGCCGCGGAGATTTGGGTTACACATATTGAAGACGCAATACTGTGAGTTCATGTCCCCATTTTCTCTTAACTGTTTTTAGTTTTTACACTTCGGGGGTGAAATACATGTTACATTTACTACAAACATTTTATACACGGTATGATTAACTAAGGAACTTACTGCTAGATCACGTGAATGGATTGGCTATTATCGTAAGACCATTAATCCTTTTATAAGGACCGAGAGGCATGAGTGATAGATCTATCGGGTGTTGCGAGCCCCACACATGGGCCAGCGTGGGGCTGCATGTGGTGACTATGTCGTTCCACCGGAAGGACCGGTATGAAATCCGCGTTAGAGGTTTGAGTGCTTCCTAGGCCATGTCACTTATTAATGTATTAGCTACACATTAATTGATCTCTTTTTCTGTAATGCCCCAAAATCCGAATGTTAATATTTGTCGTGTGTTCCTATATGACACGTCATGAAATAAATAACTAGGCTATTTAACCTAGTTAAGGGTATGGTCAAAAGTATTAAATGATGAAGGTTATGTTTTAAAGGCAAACCCGAGGGGCTAAAGTGGAACAAATGAAAGTTGCTTACTAATTAAAAGATCAACACAAACACACATACGTGTGTGTTCGTGAAGCTTCAGGAGCTCTCAAGAGCTCCAAACCCTAACTCACTTAAATCACCAAATTGAAGGGTGAATCGAAGCTCAAATTTAAGAAGGAACTCGGATTAATGATCACCTTCACGAGGGGATCATAAGGTATGTCTTAAATCTAAGATTTGTGATCATGTGTGAAGTGGGTTATGTTCAAATCCGTGAGTTAATATGAAATTGATCATGTACAAGGGTTAGAATCATCGTATAGAACATGGGTTACGTATGGTTTGTGTTAATTTGATGATTAGAGGTGAAACCCGTTAGTTAGGGTGAAGATGATGACTAGAATCACCACCCATGTTCGAGTCTTGTTGAAAGATTGATGTATTATGTGGGTATGATGAATTCTTGTTAGATGAATTAGGAGAAATATGATGATGATATGTTTGATGTTCATTTGGAATGATACATGATGATTAGTAGTAGGTTTTGATGGGTTATGTATGAGTTTAGAAGATTTATGTATGAATTAGTTGTACGTTATGCTTAAAAGGTGGTACGCACATCAAGCGTATGATAAAATGTATATAGTGTCGTCCGTATAGTCGATTATGATGTTACGAGTATATGATGATAAGTCGATAGTTGAATATGGTTGATAGTTGACTCTTGAAAGTCAACTAAGTATAAGAAACATGATTTGACTCGTTGTCGTAAAGGTAGGATTATAGGAAGTCGTTTGGTACATGTTATGTTAATATGCGTTATTTGTGATTACA
>JARYGA010058027.1:0-36434 GCA_030545235.1 Helianthus tuberosus
GCCACGCCCCGATGACTCCGCCATCGGTTGGGGTGTGACAATTTGAAAATTTTGAAAAAGCCAAAAACATGATAAAATTGAAAATTGAGTTTTTGCGTAAAAAGAGGAAATGATAGTACATCAGTAGACAGTTACAGTATGCTAAAGATATGTAATGATTAAATAGTGTTAAACAGTCTCACTGATGATGTGCCGATAGGTTTTTGCACATTTAGTAAGTTTGTTCGGGATATAAACCTAAATCTTACTTACTTATTTCGTGGGGAACACTACTTGGATATATAGGTAACCCCTGAAATCTCGTTTGAAAGGTTCCTTTTTCTGATATACTAGGCTTTATACTCAGTGATATCTGGGGTATTATTCCGGGACTTCTGCTGAATGGAAGTTCTGACCTAGTCCTTGAATAATACTTTCCGCAATGCTTGAAATATAGCATCACCCTCAGCATATATGATAAGACAATAAAATTGCTTAGCAATGCTGTTGTAAAAAAGATCCTCTAAAGGGGACACACCCACAAGTTGAGTCATGATCTCTCTGCTGAACGGTAGTTCTGACCTGAGCTCTCATGATTCTTCATAAATTATTTACCCCTTACAGATATCATTCGTGTCATAATTACCTGTAAGACTGAATATTGGGATCTGGATACGGGAGTATATTCAAGAGGTGGGACACACGTCTAAGTTTAAGTCTCTAAAACACTGAATCCGTATCCTGGACAGATTGAAAATTGTGTGAAAATTTAAGTGGACCAGTATATCGACAATCTAAGTGAATTGTTTAATGCTTACTGTGTAACTAAGCTCAACGGTACTTGTAACTTGTCAGAAGCTGATATGATCCTCTAACGCAAACTCAAACAAAAATATTGTCTGTAAATATGTTTGTACATATTTCTTTACTGCTTTATATTTCAGAAAAATCCAAAAAGATTTTGATTTCTGCTTTATTTTCGACAACTGATGTCTGAGTGCTGAGTTTCAAAATCTAAGTAAGCTGATTGTGTTTCTGAAAATAAAACAAGTTCATTAATTTGAAACTTGAAGTTTTAAAATCAAAATTCAAAAACAGTTTGTGATATCTCCAAGGTCATTAAGTTGGACTTGGATGATTAAATGTGGGGGATTTGGATGCTTATACTGTTATAGAGCTAGTTTCCGATACGATTCGATGAAACTGCCAAATTTTTGAGAAGTGTTTTTGAGGAGATTGAATTGTTAGATTACGATATCTGGAAGTTTAAAATGTTGTTACTTATAGTTGTATGAGTGATTGCAGGAAAAGTCCAGACTACGATCCCGAAAGCAGAATCTAATGGGGAGTCTGAAGACAAGCTGGAAAGCTAGGTGTCGATCCCTAAAAAGCACGGAAGCTTAACGAAAGGGGGAGCCTGCTGATGATAAGGCTGTTAATGATAGAGCCAGTGATGAGATCATGGTGTAAAAGTCAAAGAGAGAAGCTGATCAAAGAGAAAGATTGAAGGATGCTTACAATGTTACAATCTGAGTGAGGATGCAGAATGATCCAGACTGAAGAAGGTGTCATGATGAAGATTAGTCACTGAAGACTTCGTCAATATCCGAGGGGGAGTCTGTTAGTGCATTACGTCTATTGACTTCGTCTTGTATCATGTAATGTAATAGGATAGATTAGAATAATCAGTGCACGAGGTTCGAGAGTCGAAATTTAGTGGTTAAGCAAGAGGTTCCGCTTATATGGACATTGTCCATAAAAGTGAAACCACAAGCAAGAGGTTCCGCTTATATGGACATGTCCATATAAGTTAAACCTCCCCAACTATAAATAGGTGCATTGTTTGTTCATTTGGTAACGGTTCCGAAACTTGTAACGAAGTGCTGCCAGATTGCTTTCAGGTTGTAAACGTTGTTAAATCAATCAAAGAAGCATTATAATTAGTTTGAGCGTCTGTATCTTTGATTCCGCCTTTGATACAGAGAAAAGACTCTTCTGATTGACTCGTTCGGGTCCAACAACGATCCTACAGCAACACAATCCGGCAGAGCGCGGATGTACTTCTTGATTGTCATGTCAGCAGTCTTTACTTGATCAGGACAGATAATACTGAGCTGCTTAAAGCGAGCGGTTAAAGCAGCGTTGTCACCATCCTTCTGCTTTATGTGCCAGAATTCATCCTCCAACTTTTGGCGCTCATAGGGAGGGCAGAACTCTACGAGCATGACGTTCTTCAACTCATCCGATGTCAGACCATAAGCTGCTTCATTTCCGCGTTTGTTTCTCTCGGTCATCCACCAGTCTAATGCGCGGGACTGGAAAACACCGGTAGCATTCAGAGTGCGGAGATTGTCAGGACATCCACTCTGACGCAGGGTGACCTCGATCAAATCGAACCATTGAAATAAAGCCATAGGGCCATCTTCGCCAGTGAATTCTTTCGGTCCGCAAGCTTTAAATTGCTTGAAGCTAAACGCAGCTTTAGGGGTTTCAGTCCGGGATTCTTCGGACAATTTGCTCATATTCTCGTATAGTTCACTCACGATCTGTGGAACAGCCTTTGCCATTTGTTTGGCGACAAGAGCAGCGAGGCGTTTGTCTTTCTGGCTCTGGCGAGCAGCGCGTGTGTGTGACGGGATCCAGATGACGACATTGTCTACAACAGACATCGCCCTTGGACTCAGACACAATATAATCGAATCTCACCTCACATACCTAATACTACTAAAGCTCAGGAATACGATCACGTAAACACATAGGCACATAATCACAGATTCACATAAGCACATAAGCACGTAGAGCACACAAACACAAAAGCATAGAAGCGCATAACACAAGAGGCAGTCAGAATATAGAAACCTATCATTCAAAGTCTGCGAGCGTTCGAGAACAGCGATCGCGAATAGTATAACGGGTAGTATAGTATAAGCGAATAACATAGCGAGTAACATGGCGTACAGTGGTTTCTTATGGTAGTAGCGATTTGTTAGCGTATAGAGATAGGTGTGCAGTGCGATTCGTGTGTGTTGATCGAAGCGAAAAGCGAATAAATCACCAAAAATCGTAACACATACAAATAAAATCACATAAAAACACATAAAAGCGACAAATATCAGAGTCGGCAGTAGCGAGCTCAAATCGAAACACAAAATTGAGAATAGATTATCTGCGGCTATTTAGACGTCGACTAACCAAAGGGATTCGACTATTCACAAGGACTGTCTGTGCACACTTTGACCTTCGGGACTGTGTTCTCGCCTCGAATCTGGGCGAATGACACGCATCCTTCTAGTTTCAGCGTGACTTCAAGTCGTTGGAGTCCGTCAAAACCTTGGTGGGAGTTTTGTAGAATAAAATAGAGATTGGAACAAGTCGTCGAGGTTCGGGTTTCACCCCTGACTTAACAACTTCGTTCCTGTTTTTGATAAAATAAGGAGAAACTAGGCGTCAGAGTATGGATTTCACTCCTGATTCGGCGCTAATTCTCCTGTTTGTAGATAAAAATGCGGGTCGAACAAGCAATTTAGTCGAGAGTTTGCGGTTTTCACACCTAATCTCGACCTAGTCGCTCGTTCAGTTTCGACAACTAGAGTGCAGTAATAGTGTAACGTGGGCGAGAATAGCGAGAAACAGCAAGTAAGCTCGTACATAACCCCTACTGGATATTCACAAGTCGGTCTGTTGGTACCTAACTATAGACTAGGTCGTTTCTAAGACGTCGACCCGGACTAGGTCGAGTCTTGCCTTATTCCCTATAGTTATGGCTCTGATACCAATCTGTCACACCCCAACCGATGGCGGAAACATCGGGGCGAGGCACTGAGCGAAACAGATTGTCCAGAAGTTTCCATAACAACTATAATTACCAATTATTTAAGACATCATGTCCCATACCATGATATAAAAAGTAACATAATTATTACAGGCAAAATCTAGTCAAATTGTTCTGTTCTGACAACTCAGATTTCAAATACAGACAATTCGTTTATTTATTTCTAGACCTTTCCTAGCCTCGATTTCATAGCAAGCCAAGCATCTAAACATCTTAAGCACCTGTCACATACATTAAAGTAAAAGTCAATACACATAGTGTAAAGGTGAGCATACAAGTTTGATAATAGCATATAGAGTTCGAAATCGTTTACGCATAACCAGCACGTACACGGTGTGAAATGAAGCACGTAAGTTATCGACATGAACCTATCAATACCAATGACTGCGGGTTGACTGCACACAGCAGTTCGTAATACACACTCACCCCTGTGAGCCATGTAAATAATTGTCCTTAACAACCCCTGAGTGAACAGGTGCTGAGCCCAAACAAATAGTACTATCGTTGCTAAGGCAGGTAGACAGCATTCCATGTGTAAACATAACAAACAAGCATTCATTAAGTCACGTATAACATGCGGTAATGGTTAGCGTTAAAGTATTGTGTAGTGTGTTCGATGTGATTTAGTATAAGTAACGTATGTAACACCCAAAAGTGCATAAAGCAAAAAGGGAACGAGTATACTCACAGGGATGATGGATTGAAGGGAGCGCTAGAGAGCAAGATTAGCCTGATCAAAAGGATAGCACAAACGCTAAGCGGCGCGTAAAATGGAACAGGGTGTCAGTGGGTCGGATGGCAATCCGATCGGGTGGTAATCTGGTCGGGTGGTCGGTCGACCGGATGACAATCCGTTCAGGAGGTTACTCGATCGGGTGACCACTCGATTGGATTGTCATCTCGTTTGGGTTAGATGTGTTTGTGTATGATGGATTGTCTTTTGAAGTTTTCATTGTAGCATTTTGAAAACAGAGAAGTATCTCTACCTTTCAGGTCGGTCGGTCGAACGGTCGTTCGATCGGACAAGAATCTGATTGGCGAGACTTCTCAGGTTTAAGAACAAGTTCACAACAGGTCAGTCACTCGATCGGATATCCGATCGGGTGGCAATCCGTTCGGATTGAACATGTTGAAATATTGTTTAAGTGTTGAAGTCAAAACATCACATGGTCGGATGGCAATCCGATCGGGTGGCAATCCAATCGGACGGTAATCCGTTCGATGTTCAAAACCTCAATTTTTGAAACAAAAGTTAAGTGTGGGACCCAAGGTGCAATCTGATCGGGTGGCTGTCCGGTTGGGCGGCAATCCGATCGGACGGCAATCCGATCGGACGGAAATCTGTCCCGGACGACCTGGTCGTCTTTTTTTTCTTGGTTGTTTGAAAGTTTGAAGTGATTGAACGAGATATTTTGATAACACGTCTGAATCAACAGAACCCTCAACCCGGTCCAAGTGACCTAACCGAACAGGAACCACCCTAGTCCGACCGGTTCACGGTTCTAGTCGGTAGTTCATGTTCAACCTGAAATCAATACCTCTTGGATAGAATTCAGATCTGGAACCGATACATCACCAAGAATGGGTAGAAGATCAGATCTAGCTCCGATTCCATCGGGTTTGAGTGCAATGAGTGTAAAAGAGTTGAAAGAAAGTTGGAAAACCATCTTTCAATCCTTTTTATCATGATTAAGTTCAGATCTGTGATAGATCTTTGTTTATTTGTGTGGAAATCATTCAGATCTAAGTTGTTCTTGTTAGATTGAAGCCAAAACATGAAGTTCATAAGAACACCATGATGACATCATCCTAAAACACCTCAAATCTAGTGATTTCACGGTTAAAAGTTAAGATTCAAAAGATAGAAAGGTGTAGGAGTGCGTGTAGGTTAAGAAAGTACAATATTTAGGTTGAAAACTTACAAGAATCGCGAGAAATCTGAAAAATAGTAGCTGGAACGAGTGGAGAGGGAGAGAGAGCTGTCAACATCAAATGATGTGACAAAGGGGGGTATTTATAGGGTTTCCATAAATGAAAAGGAGGAAAGAGGCTGGTCGGTCGAGTGGCAGCCCGTCCGGGTGGCAGCTCGGTCGAGTGGCAGCTCGGTCGAGTGGCAGCTCGATCGGGTGGCACCTAGGCGGGTGGCAGTCCGGTCGAGTGGCACCTCGATCGGGTGGCAATCCGATCGGGTGGCAGCACGGTCGGCTGGCCACTCGGTTCGAGTGCACGGCGCGATGAGTTTTGCAGTTTCGATTCGAGTGTTGAGCGTTGCGATGTAGTTCGAGCAAGCGATGCGATAGATTTACTTATCAAATTACTTTTAATCCCAACTACTATATCAACATACAAGCATCCTATTTAACTTGCGTTTAGCATTTGTGATTCGATTGCGCTTTGATTAATCACCACATCACAAAACATAAATAACATGCACAGGTAACACATATAGGGCACACACACATAAGAATCATAACTAACACACATAATTCGAGTTGCGAGCGCGATTGCGATAAGCGATAAATTGATTAAACATGCGATAAATGTGCGATTCATTTCGATTAAACCTCGATTATTAGCAAATACTCCACATAATACAACTAACGTAAAAGCATAATAGACTAATTACGAGTCAAAGAAGTCAAAACAGGAATTGAGCAAGGAGTGACAGATCGCAATTAGCAATCTTATCTCCCTTTGACTTCAATCTTGACTTCGACTTTGACTTTTGAAACACAGGGTGTTACAGCTCACTTGACATTACATTTAAATGTGGTTAGTCCTATTGGATGGAAATAACAATAAATTAGTAACATCTACCTGTCCAGTTGCAACAAAAAAAGGTTTTTGGATTGAACTAGCAAATCTGTCAAAACCTCATGTACGATTTTTACATTTTACCCACCACCACCACTACCACCATCATCATCATCATTATGTTAACGAAAGTCAAACTATCATTCCATAATAAAAACAATGAAAAATGTGAGAATGAATTTTTAATAACGTTTCAGACACATTTTCTTGTATGTTACATGTTTATATTTTGTTTACACGGGAGTGTCATATGTGTAATTGCATATACTAATACTCCTACTATTATTATTGTTCATGTTTCTAATTTTATCATTATCATTATTATTATATTTCTGTAATTGTAATTAGAAGTCGTATGATCTTTCCATAGCAAATAGAATGACAAATATGACACCGATTTTTAAAATAACGTTTCCAATATATTTTTGAGTAAATTGCATTTTGCGTTCTTTAACTAATAAAATTATAATGGATGTCGTTTATGTAATTGTTTCCCATCAGGTGGTGTACTTTTGCCTTAACCTGGTTAAATTTTTTTGTTAACTCTATACACGTGCCTTACAGATGAGGGTAATATAGTCTTATCCTTTTAGTTGAAAAAGTGGAATGCATGTTATGTCTTTTAAGTTTCAGCTAAAATTCAGGCACTGTCATTTTACTAACGAAAATACAACTATGAGAGATGGTTGGCTGGATCCTCTTCCCGGTGACACTCTACCAACAATAGACCTCCGGCGACCCATTTCATCCACAACCGCACTACCCTTTTTTCATGTTATTCCTCGGCAATGATGGTCGCGATTGTGAAATCGCAAGGTAGCGAACCACGGTTTCAACAACCTTTATCAAGGCCGAAGGGCGACGGCCCTGGTTAGTGGCATCAAGATGATGAAAGGTGGTGGCTTGCTATGCTATGAAGGGATTAGACCTTATCTATTTTATGGCAACCTCAAAGGGGCCACCTCCGGTGATATTGGAAGTGATTCCTCAACTTGGGAATGGTTGTGTTGAGATCTGTGGCTGTAAGGATGACCATTGTGGTGTTTGAAAACGGGTAACGTCCTCCGATGTTCCGGCGAACACCGGAGTGAAGGATCTCATCTTACATGTTCCTTATTTTAAAAGAATGGGTGGTGCAGTTGTGGATGAGGTAACTTCGAGGATGAATAGGAAAAAGCGGGAAAGGGGTGGTGCGGTTATGGATGTGGTGGGCCGCTAGAAGTCTATCAATGGTAGAGTGTCGTCGGAAAGAGGATCCAATAAACCATCTATATGCGCTGTAATTTCGTTAGTTAAAGGATAGCGCATGAAATTTGGTTGAACCATAAAGGACATAAAAGGCAATATACTCTTATAGTTAAAAGGAAAATGCTATATTACCCTCACGTGCAAGACACATGTAAGGATTTAACAAAACAATAACAATAACATTAACAATAATAACCAGGTTAAGGCATAAGGACACCGCCTGATGAGAAACACTAACATAAAATCCACTATAATTTCATTAGTTAAAGACATCACCTGAAACGCATGGCTTTATAGCCTAGTGGCATCTTGCGGGTGGGATAAGACTTTGCGACCAATAGGTCCTTGGTTTAGTTCCCACAAGAGGGTTTTTTTCCCACATTTATTGAGTTTCCCCCTGAATTGTTGTAACGCATTATGCCTAGTGGAGATAGATATGATCGGCTGGTTCTGCTGGTGACACGATGATACTACAGTGGTCCATTAGTGATACAAATTTGCGAATGTGAAGTCCCTTTCCTTTCTATGGTTAAAGAATAGATCTGAATGTAAGAGTAAATTACGTTTTTGGCCCCTGTGGTTATATCAGTTTTACTATATTAGCCCAAAATAAGAATTTTTAACATATGTGCCCCCATGGTCTCTATAACTAACTATTCTGGCCCCTAAGTTTAACTCAACCCTAAACCTTGGTCAATTATTAGTCACATGAGATGCATATGATGGGTAAATTGGTAATTTCCCCTCCCCTTTTATACTAACACCTATTAAATACAATTGAATACCCAATTACACCACAAACCCCCCAATCTGAGATTCGATTTCCCATCATCTTCTTCAACCGGTGGGAATTTCCCACCAGACCCTAATAACATCAGTCATGTGCCCAATTTGAGTGAAGAATCTCTATTGCGCCGTATGACAATATCATACCAGAAAAATGCTTCATATGGAAACGTTATTCGGAATACCGCAACCAGTAAGCCCAATTTTACTGCTAGGATACAGCAAGGTGTAGGGCATTTGAGCAGGTCTAGTCCTAATTATCAACTTCTTATCATGATTCATGTCCTCGATCTTCAAGATCAAGAACAAATCAAAAAACAAAACCCAAATTCAAGACACTACGTCAAAAAAGTCTTACGGCCACACAAAAAAAGTGTGACCATACGCTTTTTGCCACACTTTCTTTTTTCAACTCAAGTGTGACCAAAGGTCGAGTCATCGTAGGTATCATACGGCCACATTCAGGTTTAGTGGTTGTAGCAAACTAAAAGTGTGGCTAAAGGGTACTACTATTTCTTGCTGGAATCAGACAAAATTGTGGCTAAAAGGTAGCAATGGCCACTTAAGTTTACTTTACATGTCACGGTTTCTATTATATGGTCACATATATTTACTAAAAATTTTGTTTTAGCCACATCAGTTAAAAATAAAGTGTGGCAAAAAAGGTTGTTATAATCAAGCATTTTGTTCATTAAGCGTGGCTAAGGGGTAGCAACGGCCACATAAATTTATCGTAAGTGTGACTAGTTCTATTATATAGTCACATGAATTTATTGTAAGTGTTTCGAAAAAGCATTACTAGACACACAAAACACTTTTGTAATTTTAAATGTGGCTATTATCTAACATTCGGTCACACATAGTTGTTTTTCCCACGACGTTTAGTACCATCTTGGTCACGCAAATAAAAAACAAAATGACTATGTTGTGGCTAATGGTTACTTATAGCCACACGAAATTGTGTAATTTTAGGTGTGACTATTGTCTAACATTTGGTCGCACGTAACTTCTTTACCCATGACGTCTGGTATCATTCCGTCACACAAACAAGAAACAAAATGACTATGGTGTAGGTAATGGTTATTTATATCCACACGAAATTTTGTATTTTTAAAATGTGGCTATTGTGTAATCTTTGGTCACACATAATTTCTTTTCCCATGACGTTTGGTATAATTCCGTCACACAAATAAGAAACAAAGTGACTATGGTGTGGCTAATGGTTATTTATAGTCACACACAAATTTTGTATTTTTAAATGTGGCTATTGTCTAACCTTTGGTCACACTTAACTTCTTTTCCCATGACGTTTGATATCATTTTGTCATACAAACAAGAATAAAGTGACTATGGTGTGGCTAATAGTTATTTGTAGTCACAGGAAATTTTGTATTTTTCAATGTAGCTATTATTTAACCTTTGGTCGCACATCTTTATTGTGATTTTATGTGGCATTTTTTGTGTAATTGCCCATTTTATTTTTATTTATTTATTGTAAAATAAAACTATTGTAAACATGAGAAAATCTAAAAAAACACATGATATTAACCTTGATAACCCATAATCCATACACAAGTTTTCGGTTGAAATACTTATTAAAGACATAAACTTATCATCAAAACCTATCTACAAAAGTTACAAAGGAAACAACTATACACATAAACTAAGAATTGTTACTAGGATGTTTTCTTCAAGTCCATATTTGAAAGCACTGCAAATTTGTAACTGGGCACCTTGCTGTTGTCGTGGTGGTGAGTAAAATTGTAACTGGTGGCTAATTCTCATGCGGTATCTTTTGTCTCACGTGACTCAAAATCTTTAGGAAGAAAAATCCTTGAAACCTCTTTACATTGGCCAAAGAGTTTCCCAAGAGTATTCTTAATTTGCAACAAGTAAATAATAAACTTTAAACATGTGAAATTGAGTAACATAAGAATCTAATACATTAATATGTAGACCAGTGATAAAAACATACATCAACAATGCTTTCATCATAACTAAATCACCTTGCAAAACACAGTTAGTGCCGGAGTCTGCGATCTCTTTTGGAAAGACCTCTCATTGCTACAGAAACAAATATGAATTCTCAATCAAATACCGATTTTCTAACCAGGTGTTAAAACACTTATTGGCAAAGAATCATACCCGGTACCGGGAGTGTATGCACCTTTTCCTTAGCTAAATCAAGTTTCACTACATGGTCAAGTAACGATTCACCATGAACTTCAAGAGCCTACAAATAGAAATTTAGAATCATATGTTGCAAAGAATGTCATAAAATACTTGGAAAAGGAAACCAAGAAGGGAAACAAAACATACCTTTTAGGCAACCTCAAGAGTAATAAATTCAACATGCCTGTAGCCTGCAAAACGGACCTCATATAACATTTGGATACACGTTAGGCAACTTGTGACACATTTAACTCATTTTATTTTAGTTATATTTTTATACTTGACCCACTTAATGTCAGCAATAAAATACATCTAGGGTTGTTAACGAGTCGGGCTCGAATTTGAAAACAACTCAGCTCAAACTCGAATTTTAAATCGAGCTAAAATTCAGGCTCGAAGTCTACTCGAATAAAACCTGAGTCAGCTCGACTCGTCTCGGTTTAGCTCGATCTAACAATGAATCATTGTGTTTACTAGTCTGAAAAGGACTTAAAAGTTAAGACTTTACATAACCAAGAAGCCGTAACTACAATCTAATTTAGCCAAATGGCTAGATATGCAACTTACTTGGTACAAAGGACCAAATATGCAAGTATAGATTGTTAATTCTTTGCTTTGAGTTTACCTTGGATTTTAAAGGGTGGGTGCACTCTCAGACGTTGTTGTGTTCTGAACGATATGGGACAAAAGAAAAGAAGGATTGAAAGAAGATATCAAAGTAATATATAGTAAAATGTTCTCACATCTATGTTGTCAAAAGCGCAAAAAGCGCGCGCCTAGGCGCACGTATAGCGCTGGTGGCAGTCTAGGCGCAAAAATGGGTTTTTTTTTTGAAAAAAACGCTGCTGAGGCGCAAAAAGGCGCGTGCCTAGGCGCAAAATTGGTGCTGAGGCGCAGCGGAAAAATAGAAAAATAGAAAAAAAAAGCTGAGGCGCAGTGGATAAGTAGGAAAAAACGAAAACGAGTGTGTGCAAAAACTGCCTCACGCGGGCCCGGGTTTTCGGGCACGCAAGAGTTCAACCAAATTCCAGCTTAGAAACTCATTTTTGCACCTTTTGAGACTTTTACTCACACACCCAAAACTTACAACATATAAGTCCTAAACTTTTGCTACTGACTATTAGCTACATGATCTTAAATGGCATATATAATAGTTTTTTTATTTTATATGTGGAATCTTATTTATTTTCAAAGCATAACATATTTTTTATATTTTTTTTCTCTATGTGCGCTTTTCTTAAAAAATCCCACGCTTTTTTTGCGCCTTGCGCCTACGCTCCGGGCGAGGCCGATGCGCCTGCGCCTTGCGTCTTTGACAACATAGTCTCACATAATGGAAAAACACCATTACTATGAGTCTAGGAATCATACTCATGTCATTTCCAACATCAAGGCTTAAATTATAATGAGATGCGTTTGCCGTTAGTGGATCCTCAGGTCATAATTAATAAATTAACACCTACATAATTGTAATAACATGCAAATTTTCTACATAAGCTATGCAATGAAGATTAGTTTCATAGCTAGGAGATGCTTACTACTCTAGGACTAGGATTAGGTTAATACACATAAAAATTAAAATTAATATATATATATAAATAAAATAATTCAAGCCGGCTTGTTTACAACCGAGCCAGCTTCGACTCGAGCTTTTCTCGAGCGCACTTCGGGCAAGTTGCGAGCCGCCAACGTTTCGTATAAATCACATAATTTGTGGCTTTGTGAACATTTTACCAGT
The DNA here is from genome assembly GCA_030545235.1 of Helianthus tuberosus. Classification (NCBI taxonomy): domain Eukaryota; kingdom Viridiplantae; phylum Streptophyta; class Magnoliopsida; order Asterales; family Asteraceae; genus Helianthus; species Helianthus tuberosus. The sequence goes on from JARYGA010058027.1 coordinate 12,570, forward strand.
TATTCTTTATTCTTTAAAGATATAACACGCCTATGTATAAGAATAGCATGCCAATATTTATCTATTATGAATTCAAGCTTGATGTTTAGAAGTTGGCTATGTAATGTATCAGCACTATGAAAAAACATACCTTTTAATTCATGAAACAAGAAGCAAGCATTGAACTAGCATATGGAGGAATATCAGATACGAGTTTATGTAATATGATCTCACCTAATGGTTCTTTTGGATCGGTTGAGACTATAGAAAATGTAATGGTTGTGTGCCCATCCAACCACAAAGGAAATGGCATGTCTTCATCATTCATGGACAATTCCAGCCTGTAGTTAGTAAGTAAACTAATGTAAGAGATAAATATATAAGAAATATATAACCATAACATACATATAAAAATGAGTGACATTTGACAAAGAAAATATGAATTGCTGCATATTATTATACACAAAGCTACCAAAGTGTATCTTTTTCACTTCTATTAATGCTAATCAAAGATCAAAACTAAGAAAAAAGGTAAATTAACAAACATGTAAACCTTCTAACAACAAATGAGTTTGAAGCCTCAAGAAAGAAGGTGTAGCTCATACATGAATATCAAGTCACATTCAACCCTCATTCAAATCCAAATCTTTGTAAACAAGCAAAAAAGAACTAATATGAGTGTACACACAATGAATTAGATACATTTAACAGAGTGGATAGGCATATGAATATTATATTCATTTACATGCTAATTAATATTTGATGAAAATTTTACACATAAGGCATTGCTATGGGTGATATAAATCATGTGGTGTATGAATATTTATATAAATACCTTTTAACTTTCAAAGCATACTTAAGATATAGTCATACATCCTAAACCTTCCAAACGACAAAACCTATTATTGTTCAACAAAAATATATATTAATAATTACATATAGCATATTATGTTAAACTACTGTGTATATACAACTCACATTTGCATAGAGCCATATTCACAAAGGAAAGATGGTTAAATACAACTCACTTGTATTGAATATAAAAATTGAACACAAGTGGTTGCCCACATTATAAAAAAAAGGTAGTGCACTATTAACTTATGATTTCCATGAAAGATATATTGCATATGTTTCACGAAACCAAATTTGTAACAGAGCTTCCTTGCTTGTGTTCAAATAGTTGTGTGATCTGGCATACTGATGCACTCCACTCATTGCTGAGAAACCTACATGGATAGATGGTACAAGATCAAAGATAGATAGAGATAATTATGTAAAGGATTCACAAATCAAACCCTAAAATGTAAAACCAACTTTAATTTGGTAAAATAGTCATATAACAAAACCAAATCGACGATTAAAACCTGATTTTTTTGTTTGTATGTGCATTTGTACCATCAAATTCCCAAATACACACAACAAAATCAACTTTAATGCGGTAACATCATCCAAAACCCTAATAGCCCCAATTCCGTTCAAAACCTGGATAAAAAATTCAGTTGAAAACCTGTTTCGGCTGAAACATTCGAACATAACAGCCACCATGTGACCACGTGTACACCCCCTGCCCTTTCGAGACACCGTTCTCCCAACACCCGTCATAATGGCATCCATTCGCCCAAATTTAAACCCCTCTGACGTCCATAACGACGTTTCTCCACTCTCCAACATAGTCATCCCCGTTCTTCATAATAATCACCGTCACTGAAATGCTTTTCACCGTAATCGTGTTTCCGCTCACCTACCCAAGCGGAGGAGTTGTCCAGCGGAGAGGTGGACGATGAGGTTGAGTCCGTTGACCATGGCGGCGCCTTTGCGGGACTAAATTTCAGGTTTTACTATGAAAAGACGATGGCAGAGAAGAGATCTGATTTAGGTGTGTTGAAACTTGAAAGGGGGAAAGAGGAAGGAGCGGGAGATGAAATTTTTAAGAGGAGGGAAACTAGATTTTTTTGGAAATCACATGTAATTTTTTTTTCAGAGGATAATTTTTTGGAAATCACATGTAATTTTTGTTCAGAGGATAATATAGTTTAATTTAATGAAAATGTTAAACATATTTATATCTATATAAATTAATAAATATAAGTTGTAAAAAATACATTGAAATTAGATATATAAATTACATGTTGTGTAGCATAGTTGTTAAGGCTCAATGGGATCCATTATGACATGCATGATCTACTATGTTGCAGAAATCGGCGTAGGCGATAATCAGAGGTCCATCGCCTAAATTTTGCCAAATCGTCCATACTAGGCGGTAATGGTCAACATCGGTCAAAGTCGTCAAAATCGGTCAAAAATCGCAAAAAAAAAAATCGGACCTAGTCGGTCAAATATGAGGTCAAAATCGGATCATAATGGGCCAAAATTGAACCAAATCAGTCAAAAAGGAACGAGTTCTTACCTCGATTCGAACCAAAATCGGATTTGAACTCGTCTCCATTGTGCAAAATCGACCCACATTGAAGAACTAATCGATTAGATGAAGCGAAACTGGGCATAGAGTTTGTGTTCTTGTGTTGTCTGATGAAAACAATGGAGATGGGGGTAGGAGGCGGCGTATAATGAACGTGGGTGGGGATTAGGTTCTATTAAGTTTAGGTATTTTAACATTTAACCCCCTGTATCTTTCACTAGTTTACATATGGTTCCTAAACTTTTAAATTTAATAATAAAAAGTATAAAGTTATCTCCTAAACTTGTAAATTTACTAATAAAAAGTATAAAGTTATATATATATTTGTAAAATTATACTTAAAAAGTCCAATCCGATTAATCCCTATTAATACCGATTCATCCCTAGGCGGTACCTCACCGCCCGGCTAGCGCCTAACGTCTTCTGCAACATTGATTATAATCCATTATGATATAGTATGACTCCTTACAACTCGATAACAATTTAGGACCTAATATTATATAATAATGTCTTAATGATCCATTAAGAGTTATCAGGACTGTTAGGGCCCAATGGGGTCCATTCTGATCTACTATTGCCCATTGTGATCTATTATAACTCACTATAACCTGATCATACCCTCTAGAACATGATATGGCATGATAAAGCCCACCATGGACCAACAAGAACTATCATGACAATTAAGACTCAATATGGTCCAATAAGATACGTATGATCTGTTATCATTCATTATCTTATATAAAGACTCACTACAACTTGATCTTATCCCTTAAGACGTAATGTGATATGATAAAGCATTTAATGATCCATTAAAAGTTATCTATAAAGGTCCGATATGGTCCATTCAGACATATATGATCTACTATTGTCCATAGTGATTCATTAAGGCCCAATATGGTCTATTAAGACATGTACGATACACTATTGGCCATTGTGATCCATTAAGGCCCAATGTGGTTCATTAAGACATGTATGATCTACTGTTGGCCATTGTGATATATTAAAGCCCAATACGGTCCATTAAAAATATGTGATCTACCATTGTTTATTGTGATCCATTAAGGCCCGATCTAGTCCATTAACACATATGTGATCTATTATTATCCATTGTAATCCATTAAGGAACAATCTGGTCCATTAAGACATATGTGATCTATTTTTATCCATTGTGATTCATTAAGACCCAATATTGGTCATTGTGTTCCATTAAGGCTCAATTTGATCCATTAAGACATATTAGATCTACTACTGGCCATTGTGATCTATTAAGGCCCAATATGGTCCATTAAAATATCTATGATCTACTATTGTCCATTGTAATCCAATAAGGCCCAATATGGTCCGCTAAGACATGTATGATCTACTATTGGTCATTGTGATCCATTAAGGCCCAATATGGTCAATTTAGACATGTATGATCTATTATTGTTCATAAGGCCCAACATGGTTAATAAAGACATATAGGACCTACTATTGTCCGTTGTCATCCGTTAAGGCACAATAAGGTCCATTTAGACACACACGAGCTAGTATTGCCCGTTGTTATCCATTAAGGACCAATATGGTCCATTAAAACGTATATGATCTACTAGTTTCCATTGTGATATATTAAGACCCGACATGGTTAATAAAGACATATGTGACCTACTAATGTCTGTTGTGATCCATTAAGGCCCATTATGGTCCATGAAGACATTTCAAGGGTGAAAATTTGCAGAGCCGAGCCCGAGCAGGCTCTAGCTCGAGCTTGATTAACTTGTGAGAGCGTTTATTATCTATTAATTAATATATTAATTAAAAAGAATATAAACAATAGACTCGTTTAGGCTCACGAGCTCGATAAGTGAAACTTAGACTCGCGTTCGTTTACTAAACAAGCTTATTTTTAGGTTTAGGTTGGGCTTGTAAACAAGTTTAAAAGGTGTATTTTTAGTTGACATTATCGTTTAAAAGGGGACTTTAGGATAGGAACCAAACCGAACTAAAATTTAAATAAATTAAAAAAGAGAAGAAATTACATGTATAATCTTTATGAATCTTATATGGGATCAAAGACAAGATACAAAAATGATATATATATATATATATATATATATATATATTCATATTCTTTAAATACAATGAAAACAAAAAACCTAAGACCCAAAGGTTAGACCGTGGGTATGGTGGGGCATGGGGTGGGGGCATGGTGCGACACGTGGAGTATGGGGCACCCAAGACCAAAAACCAATTTCAAAGGGGAATGGTGGGGCGTGGCTGGGGTGGCGTGGAAAAAAAGCCAAATTCAAAGGGCTAGTGCTCTTGACCAACGAGGTTCTGCCATGTCATGTTCGTAGCCCCGCCCAACACCCGGGCTGAAACTCCCGCCCAAGGGGCCACGCCGAAACCCAAGCCCACCCGGGGTGGTGACGTGGGCGTTTGTACCCAAACCACGCCCCAACCCCTCCCCATACCCCATAGTCTTAGTAATTGGGTGTGTATAAATAAAGTCCAGCATAAAGTGGTGACATCTAACACAAAACTATGTCTGTTCGGATGTTTAGGTCTTAGACCGCAAAATAAAGCGAGTATACAGTTCTTTTTGGAGATGAGCCACCTTGCAACAAACAACCTCAACTATCTACAAACTTCACTCAAAATTAGAAAAAAAAAATTATACTAAAGATTGCTTTGCACTTAGTTTTACTGAACGCTCATCGCGCTTGAACATTGTTCCAAAAACTCTTCACCAGGTACTGAAGTTACACTTGATTCGATTGCAAGATCATATCACCTGTAACATTTAACCAATCATGTGCGTTATAACCAATGTTCCATAAAAGGAAAACTTCACCAAAAAAAAAATATAGTTTTCTCTTTTTTTTTTTTTTGGAATTTTGACTTTAATTTAGGTGCAAAATAGGAAATCCAATATCACTATCATTCATCACAAGTTACTCTGTTACTATTGAGGTAGTCAAAACACTTTGATTAAACTACCTAATTAAACGTAAATTCATCATTTAAAAATAATTAACACAATAAAATGATGGAACCTGTGCTTCAGGCAAATGTGTCCAACAACATATCCATGTGAACCACCAGTTAACAATGCAACTTCCTGCTAAATTCAACCAATTTGTTGCTTATCATTATGAACACACTATGTAAGAAACTAGAACAATTATAACTTTAAGCCATCTGAACTAAAATCTATTAAGCTTCCACTTTGGCATATATACTTGTGGATCCTAAAAGAAGTAAAGATGGGACCATAGACTACAAAAGGTGATAAATTTTGAAAACCAATATAACAATGAAGTTCTTCAGAGCAAGTGTTGGCTAGAAATAGCAATTTCAGCCCAGTATCTCTAATTCGGTCAAAAGAGTAAAATCAGTAAGGTCAACTAAAAAAGAAAAGGTCAAAGGGTTCACGTCCAAATCAAAAATCACCTAAAGGGTCACAATAGATTATTATTGTATGGCATTCTTTGTAATTATGTTTAACGCATTAACTAACAGAGACCCATTTCAACTCACGCTAAAATAGTATCCATTTCAACTCGTTACCCAATTCCCAGCCCACCAATTTCGACCCCATTTCAACTCACATTAAAAAAGTATCCATTTCAACTCAACTGAGAGATAACATGGTGCATGTCTATAAATGCTTGGTGATGATTTATAGATGCTGTTAGATTATGGTTCTAAAACTGTATAAACACCAGATAGAAAGGAAAAAAACGAAACTACAGAGAGAATCAACACAGTACTTCAGTATGATAGAAAACAATTTACTTAATTTTTAATACTGGTAAGCAAGAACAAAAGTAACTAGAAAGATAAAAGGAACAGAAACGAAAGCTAAGGCGAATTTAGAGAACTGAACAGAAAAAGATGTACAAAATTAGCATACTGTATACATGGCTTAAAAAAAGATACAAAGGGGCTGTTTGGCTAAGCTTATTTTGGAGTGACTTATGACTTATTGACTTTTTGGAAAAGTAAATAAGTCATAATGGAGTGACTTATTTACTTATTCCTCTCACATAATAAGCTAACCCAAACACCTTTTAACTTTTCAAAAAGTCAATAAGTAAATAAGTCACTAAAATAAGCTTAGCCAAACAGCCCCAAAATGTCCCTTCAACCCTCATTTCGTGCACAGTTAGAGGTCAACAAAATAAATTACTCACAGTGAATGCATTTTCCACCAAGTGATTAACACGGCCCTACATGCCAACTAGCTCATCAAAAGCACCATCCCCCATCATCCAAACCATTAAACATCTGCTCAAGATGAGCAACTTGCATTTCCCATCTAGCTACAACATCTCCTGTAAATCTTCTAATCATCTGACCAACCCCAGCAACATGTCTAAAAGAGTACCTTAAGAATGTGGACCAAAGAAAATCATACATTATAAATGCAGAAAATAAGATCCCTTTGAAGAGGTCGGTAACAATTTCAGCGATGGCAATATGACTCAACAACAGTCCCTGGGCTTCATTATAACTCATAACATATGAGAGACGCCATACCTAAAAAGTCACAAATGGTATGACCAAAAAGGCCATATGCAAAGCACAAAACTGAGACATAGAAGGAAATGCAGCACTTGAAAAGGAAGCCTTGCAAGGGAGTTTTCGGCATATACGGGTGAGAACGAAAAAGGGTGCCTGCAAACCTGAAATTCAAGTCGAGATAACTAGTGTAAATACACAAACAAGAGTGAAGAGCCAACAAATTTACTAATGATATGCTATAAAGTGAATAAAGGAAGGCACTAGTCCTTGTTTATAACATATAAGTCACCTATCTAACAGAAAGAGTTACTATCCAGTGACATAAACAAAACCACTGACCTAAACAAGGCCACAGCAACAAAGGGACGTCATTTCGGCTGAAATCAGTTCAAGGCACCCAAAAATGAGAGTCTCTCTAGGTCTTGCCTTTGAGACAACATGAGCTTTTATAAGTTCTTTTTGCCTACTTAATACATAATAAAAACGCTCCCTTGTACAAAAATGTAACTAACTACTTGTATGAAATGACTAAAGGCATGAGCAAAGCTAACAACATACATCAATGGAAATAGCAAACCAGCAAACCCTAATAGCAAAGCTAACAACATACATCAATGGAAACAAATAAATAAAGCATTAAGAATGAAATTCTTTAGCAAAACATAACACGAAAAACACTATTAAAAGTTCAAATCGGGAAAAAAAAAGAAACAACCCACAAACAATCCTTCAAAATATTCAGGGAAATCTACCAATTTAGAAACCAAATCTGTTCATTCAAGTTCAGCAAAGAAAAGAGCTTGATTGTTGAAAGAATGAAGCTCCACATTCTACAATTTTTACTGACACACGGCTGGTGATCCATCATCTTCGTCTTCAGATTCATCGCTGGTCGCAGAAAAATATAAAACTACTACATCGTCTTCCTCCATAATCCTAGGGTTCTTAATTTTAGAATTTGGACTAGTGCGTGGGGCAGAGTTACCTGGTTGCAGGCAAAGGCACTGGAGCGGAGGGATGGGTAGATAGAGTGAAAAGGATGTAGCTGATGGAGGGATGAGTGAGGAATTGGAATTTTTTGGTGTATCTTATGGGTAACTAAAACTGGTCATATAAAAGTAATTTAAGTATGATCATAGATTACTTGTAGTCATATCTGTTAATCGCACATGAAAACTTACAAGAGGCTAATAAAAACTACACTTTGGTCACACAAATTCATAAGTGACCGTATGTATTATCTTTTAGTCACAACATTTAAAACTTATTTTGGTAGTTAGTAACTTTTAGTCACACTTTTCTAATGTGGCCAGTGCTTGTCACATTTTTTTTAGTAAAAGTGTGACCAAAGGTTTTGAAAAGATGTGTTTTCGTCAAATTAATTAAAAAATTAAACAAATATCGTGGCAGTAGGTCGCATTTGGCCACACTTTTCGAGCTGTGGCTAAACTGGCTAGTAAATGTCACATTTTTTTTCGAAAAGTGTGGCTAATGGTCTTGAACTATTATACAATAATCACATTAATAAAAAATCGTGTGGCCAAAAATGTATTAAAATATTATAAATGACCTTTAGCCACACATTTATTCAAATGTGTGGCAGGTCTGTTTTTGGAAAAGTGTGGCTAAAGCCCAATTTTGACGTAGTGAGAACACGAACCCATCATCTGCACATCATCATCGTCTAACCAGATCTTCAAGATGCGTCGTCGTTTCAACCCAGATCTTAAAGTGAACAAGTGTAAGAAATAACTAACAGCTCTGAAAATAATCAACACATACACATACCGATTGCAGATCGAATCACTATCGCTGATGCTGCTACCGCCATTGTGATGAACCAATATCCAAGCATCAGAAATCAGGAAGAAGGAGAAGTGATAAAGTAATAGAAGAAACAGAGCGGTACAATCAACAAGCACAAGCATCAGAAGCAGTACAGTCAACAAGCACAAGCAATCGGAGCAGTACCAATATCCAGTGGATTCAATGTCCCCACAAACCTCTGATGCCTCATCTCTGCGTTCTCAATCAAACCCTTTTACTTGATTCTTAATCTTAGGGTTTCAGATATCAATTGATAGATAGATTGATCATGAACTATATCGATTGCGAGAATCTTGAAAATCAAAAACCCACTTTAATGTTGAGGAATGGCAGACATGATGTTAATTAACATTTAACATGCAGATGCAAGGAATGAAGGATTTAGGAGAGGATTACTTTCAAATATGCCCACCTATGTTTTCTATGTATAAACATATGCAGATCACCATGTTTGAAATTTATGAAATTAGGGTTTTATAAGAAAAAACGAAGAAGAAGAAGTGATAAAGTAGGTAGGGGTTTTTTTTATAAAGTAATTAAAAGGGGAGGGGAAATTACAAATATGCCCATCATGTGTACGTCATGTGACTGATAATTAACCAGAGTTTGGGGTTGAGTTAGACTCAGGGGCCAAAATAGTTAGTTATAGAGACCATATGGGTACATATGTTAAAAAATCTTATTTTGGGCTAATATAGTAAAAGTGATATAACCACAGGGGCCAAAAACGTAATTTACTCTAAATGTAATAATATAGTGTGGAAAGATTGGTGTCGGTCCCCGTTGTACATGATGTAAGTTGGTTTGTGCCTCGATCCTTGCTTTAAGGACCGTTTTGGGGTTTTGAATGAAAGTTTATATTAAAAAAAAGTGATACAAATTTGCAGCTAAAAAAAGACATCACCTGAAATTTAGTTAGTAACTTAAATGACTTAAAATGCAATTTATCCGTATGTGTGATTTCATCTAATAATACAATAAATGAACTTCTTTCAAAATTTTGTAATATACGTTTTTTCTTGCAAGATCACGCAGGTACTAGTTTTATTACATCAATGATATGAAATTTATTAATCGATGCCATCATAGTCAACGGCAGACTATCAACAAGCTAGTATGCTTGCATGGATTTAAATTTCGCTTGAAAACATAGAGTAAATATATTCATTAAATGAAACTTCAATACAGTAATTTAAGGAAACAACATCGTTTCTCCAAGATGCAATTGAAAACGTACAATACAAATCCATATCAGTTTACTATACGATCATGTTCATTTTAGCCCATAACATAAGCCTCATGTGCACATGTTAAAGACGATAGACAAGGTCTAATGATTGTTGATAGTTAACAGATTCTTATATTCCCCGAGTAAGTTGATGTTATGTGCGTAATTAAGTTCTACCAGGCGGAGCGACGCGAGTTTCCAGAGTTGCTCCAATTATGTAGCATGTTGCCAAAGACATCATAAAAGGACACAACAAGATCATTTTCAGTTATTTCCGCGGCCATGAAACCTTGGCCGTCATAATAGAACTTCATTTCATCAAGGTTCCATGGATTAACATCACCGCGCCATGCCTTTGAGCCGCCTCCGCTTGTTAGAAACTGAAGCTGACTGCATGCACACAAAAAAAATTTAACGCAAACAACTAGAAAAGTATTAGAGTCCAAAGTACGGTTGCTTAACAAGTGTCTTGAGCCGAGCCATCTTTAGCTCAAGCTGGGGCTCGTAGCCAAACAAGCTTGCTCGGCTCGTTCATTTATTCTTAATGAGCTAAAGTTGATCTCGAGCTCGGCTAGTAAAAAGCTCGAGTAAGCTCATTTAATTTAAATTAAATTTAATATTAGTGTATTCACTAGTGGGTTCATTGACAGTATATTAGATATGTTTATTTATAAATATATAGGGTTATACCTTTATAAACATTAAAACTTTAGGTGTATAACACCTTACAGGAGTTAAACAAGCAAGCCAACAAGAGAGTTTACCATAGCTTGAGCTTGGCTTGTTTACAAACCGAGTTAGTCGGCTTGACTTCTTAATTCTAGCCGATTTCGAGAAAGCTTTTTTCTAGCTCTTAAGCTATATTTGAGTCACAATCTTTTTTGAACAGTAAAAAAAAAAGTAAAATTGGACGGAAAAGATAATAAAAGTTCACCTGTTTGAACTACTAATGTGCTCCAAGCAATGGTCATGTCCATTTATGTATAGATTTACGTCATTTTCCTAGATGGTGATTTCACATGATTCATGTGGTCAGTTAACGTCAAGCAAACAAAATTAAACGCAACATGTTATTTCTAGTTTGATGACTTCCATGCTCACAACCAGGGGCGGACCTATGTGGACACAAGGGGGAGTGCCCGCTTGGCGGGGAAAAATTTGACGTTTTTAGTGTAAATTTTGGAGAAATTTGACGTTTTTTCGATTTCGTTACCGCTTTTCTTATAAAACGTTCCTACTTGGCGTGAATCCTAGATCCGCCACTGCTCACAACTCTTCACTCAGAGGGTGTTAGGGATTATGTTTTGAAGTAATTGTTAAGAAGTCATCCAAATTGCAATAAAAATAAATAAAATCTATTAAGTCACTATTATAAAACAAAATTATTACTGTATTCAAAATGACACATGGCACAACTCATGTTTCGTTGCAAAAGTAACAACGAGGCATATGTCACAAATTTACGGACCAAATTTGTATTGTCAAAGTTTTATGGTAAACTTAATTAGTGACTTCATTCAGCTTTAGGAAATCTCTTAAGTAATGTGGGCTTATTTTTTATATTCTCAAATAAAATTACTTATTTTATCAAAATATATATTTGAATATATATATGTATAATATACATACCAGAAGAATGGGTAAAAGTTTGTCCACAAGTTCTTCTGTATTGCCATGGACACCAGCACTGTATATTGTATGATGTCCTACGACTACTTTCCATTTGGCAATTGATTCTTTTAATGCTACATCAACATCCTGCATATATATTAATCAACCACTTTCATTTTAAATGTAGCTATTTTTTCATTCAGATCGCATATAAATAAGATATGCTAATTAGTATTTTAGTTTTATATATTAAATAAGACGCTACAAAACAAATGACTTTCATAGACCGACAGATCTATCGGAAACATACACTAATCTGTCGGTGATTGTCCATCGGAAACTAGGCACAGGTAACTCAGTTTTCGACAAACATAGGACATAAGTTTTTGATATGCGGTTTATACGTGGTAATACTATAAGGAGACTTAACATATTTCCTCATTTCTTATGAATATTTCCTTTAATACAAGTGACATTCCTCATGTTTTACCTCTTTACATTTTTTTTTTTATAATTCATTAGGTAACATCCACGTCAATTCATAAAAGAGTTTAAATAATATTCATGTAAAAAACATATATAGTCTTCAAATATATGATAATCATACTAGTAACCGAGTGAATCAATTAAGATTTTTTTTATTTTAAACAAGTTTAAAATTTAGTTTGTAAGTAGATTGAGAAAATATTATAAAAAGGTTAAAAAAAAAGGTTATATTACGGTGGAGGGTGTCGTCCCGCTTTTCGTGACACACCATTCCATATTTCCCTAAATTGCACGGTGTGATACCAGTTTTCCCCATATTTCCCAAAACCAAATTATTTTATTTTAATTTAAACTTTAATTATATATTTGGTAAAATTACGTTTTTGGCCCCTGTGGTTATATCATTTTTACTATATTAGCCCAAAATAAGAATTTTTAACATATCTGCCCCCATGGTCTCCATAACTAACCATTTTGGCCCCTAAGTCTAACAATTTTGGCCCATATGGTCTCTATAACTAATCATTTTGGCCCTCATGATATCTAGACTTAGGGGCCAAAATGGTTAGTTATATAGACCATGGGGGCACATATGTTAAAAATTCTTATTTTGGGCTAATATAGTAAAAGTGATATAACCACATGGACCAAAAACGTAATTTACTCTATATATTTAGATGTTTTAAACATAAATTATAATGAGAAAAATGCCTGGATAGTCCCTGTGGTTTCACCTTTTTTCACCTATAGTCCCTATCTTTCTAAAATGACCAGGATAGTCCCCAAGGTTTACCGTTTTGTTCTCGGATAGTCCCTGGGTCTAACTTCAGTTACTTTTCTCTGTTAAGTGGCTGTTAAGAGGGTGTGAAATGACAAAAATACCCATTCCTTAAAAGGCCAAACCACAGGGACTATCCGGGCGTCTTCTTCATTTTTATTTATAAAACCCCACCACCACACCCTCCTCCACCCTCCACCGTGCCGCCGCCGGTCTCCGCCGCGCAGAACCACCGTCGTTCCTCTTTCCCCGATGCGCTCTCTCTCTCTAACCCATCGTCTTCTTCAACCAATTCATCTTATTCCAAACAAAACACTCCCCGACAAGCTAAATCAAGAGTCACAAGGAAAACAAGTCACTGTCATCACACAAGCAAATATATGTTTATCGCAGAACCAATTTGTTTATCATAGAACATCAACGAGCCGCCAAAAATGTGGGAAGTCAAAGGTTGGCACCTTTGACTAACAAACAAACAATTAATTTTTAGGAAACACAAAGATACAATTAACATCTGATTACTAACCGGTGGGCTGTGCACGCTGACACCATCCTTTCTGTTGTTGTCACCTCATCGGACCTGAGCCGGAACCACCACCGCAGCGCCGCTGTAACACTGTACAACGTCGGACATCGTCACCGCTCAACGCGAGCCCACCGCCGCGCCGCCGCCGTTGCTGTAATCCGTTAGTCGTTGCCGCCAGTGGCGCCGCAACTGCTGAAAAGATGAGGAGGTCACTGGTGATGGCCGATTCTCCTTCATATCCGTCATCATTCTCTCTCTCTCAGATCTAATATGTGTGTTGGACGGAAAAGCTTCACTGATGTAGGTGGAGAACAAGGTGGGCAAAGGGGTTTTGTGGTCGTTTGCTCGGACAGAGGGGACGGGTGTGAAACAGGGTAAGGAAAGGGGTGTGCCGATCGGTCTGAGGTGTGGTGGGTAAAGTCAGAGAGAATGAACGGTGAGGCTATGTTGGTGTGTGGGTGCAACAGTGGTGTGTGGCATCGGTTGAAGGGCAGTGGTGGGGGTTGAGGTGGTGATGGTGGTTGTGGTGGTGGTGGTGGTGAAGGTGAAGGTGAAAGTGGTATTAGAGGGGTGGGGATGGATATGCAGGGGAAGAAAGTAGTGGGTCCCACATAAAAATAAATCTATTAAATAGTTTAAGTTATTTTGTTTTTTAGTAAGGGTATTTTTGTCATTCCACATTATTTTAACAGAGAAAAGTAACTGAAGTTAGACCCAGGGACTATCCGAGAACAAAACGGTAAACCTTGGGGACTATTCAGGTCATTTTAGAAAGATAGGGACTATAGGTGAAAAAAGGTGAAACCACAGGGACTATCCGGGCATTTTTCTCAATTATAATAAAAGATATATAAACAAAAATATATATTTAAATGTTTTAAATCTAAATTAAAATAAAATACAGACACGTATAAATATATTTAAATATAAATTGAGGTGGGATCAAATACAAACACTTAAGTTTGTAAGAACCGTAAGAACCAACACATAATTGACAAGTGTCCATCAATAAAAAATTAGTTTAGGGGTAATTTAGACCTTTTGACCATATTTATTTATAACTAATTAAAAATAATTACAAAAAATATAATCAGCACAACACTATATAATTAACATAACATCCTTAATTGTTCATTATCAGCACATCGTCCTCAATCGTTCTCCATTATCAACATAAACGACATTAGCACAACATCCTCAATCGTTCTCCATTATCAGCACACCAGATGTGCTGATTATATCTACTTTTGATGTTTGTTTGTATTATTTTGTAATTAACACATAATCAGCACGTTATTAGCACAATTATAAAACACCTTTTGTTAACTTTTTTAAAAATCACTTTTATAAATACAAAAAAGTTATAGCAATATGGTACTCATATTAAAAATAAAAAAATACTTGATTTTATGGTATATTTTTTTAAAAAAAATAATGAAGTTTATAAAAGTTATTTTAGTTTAAAAAACCTTGGTGGAATTTGTATTTAATGGAAAATGGTCAAATGACTAGCAATTTTACAAAATTACCCCTAATTTGTTAGTAGTAATTTTTAATTATAAGGGTTTTATTTATAATCAATATCAACCCTTGATTTAAATTATCAATGGTTCAGATCTGTTCTTACGGTTCTTATAATTAGCACTGTTTGTATAGGATCTCAACCCTATAAATTTAAAGAAAATACATACACAATCATACCTTCTCTATCTTCTTCAAACATGTAAAAAAAAAACACTCCCACACATGATTAAAATAAAATACATACACAAACATACCTTCTCTATCTTCTTCAACATGTAAAAAAAAAAGAACGCTCACACACATGAAATACATACATACACAACATGAAAAAACAAATGGAAAAAGCCAATTATTCTCCCCTTTGATCGGCGAGAATTCCCCATTTGACGGGGTTTTTTACACTGGCTCCGGGTGGAGGTGTTCTTGGCGGAGCCAGGCTTTCACCAGCCCTTCCCTGATCCCCACATTGTCCCCCCTTAGGGATCATTTGGTTCGCGTAATGATTTGGAATTGGAATTTGTATAAAAATTAGAATTTGAAGGAATTGGATTTGGAATTTTATCATTACAATTGTAATTGAAAATTGTTGGAATTGAAATCTCAATTCCATTTTTGTTGTTTTTGGTTGTCAAATGAATTGGAATCCATCACCCAGGCACCCACAACCACCAGTTCGAATCAAAGCGTTTCGATTCGAAACAGTACTAGTCGTAACAGTTCTCGTCGAAACGGTTCAATTCGAAACGATTTGGGTCAAAACGGTATGGGTTGAAACGGTTCGCGTCAAAACGGTACGAGTCGAAACGGTTCGATTCGAAACGGCTCGGGTCAAAACAATATGGGTCGAAACGGTTCGCGTCTACGGGTCGAAATGGTTCTCGTCGAAACGGTACACGTTGAAACGGTTCGCGTCGAAACGGTTGGATTCGAAACGGTATGGGTCGAAACCGTTCGTGTCGAAACGTTACGGGTTGAAACCGTTTGCGTCGAAACGGTACGATTCGAAACTGTCGCGTGGAAACGGTACGGGTCGAAACGGTTCAGATCGAAACCAGTATGGGTCGAAACGGTTCGAATCGAAACGGTACGGGTTGAACGATGCGGGTCGAAAGGGTCAAAGATTCCAATGAATTTACTTTAATTTTTAGAAATAGGAAGGATTTTGAATTCCTTTAGTTAAACGAATTTGAAGAAATTCATGCCTAATTCCAATTTCAATTCCATTGTCAATCAAACACATGAAGATTGGAATTTTGATTTCAATTCCATCAAATTCTGTAAACCAAACATCTTAAGAGATGGAATTCAAATTCCAATTCCTTTAAATTCTTGGGGATTAATTGGCCTGTAATAATCCCAACTAGACGTCATTGGCCATTGTCAGTCACACCTTTGAATATTCCCCATGTCAATCCCACCTTTCACCTATTTTTCCTCCACCGGTCCTGAGTTAAAAAACTTAACGGAGTTAAGTTTTTTTTCCGAATTACAAACTGACGTATTAAGGCTTTTGATCAGAGTGAGGATATGAGTCTATTGATATAAAAGTTACCTCTAAACGGTACTCCAAACGACTTATTTTTTGTTAATTGTAAGTTTAAACACCCGAATTGAAACACCGTTTTCATCGTTTAGAGCACAATTTCAAGACATCATTCGACCCGTATCCTCGTTCTGATCAAAAGCCCTAAAACGTCAGCTTGTAATTCAGAAAAAAAACTTAACTCCGTTAAGTTTTGTTAACTGAGCACCGGTGGAGAAAAAAATAAGTGAAAGGTGGGACTGACATAGGGAATATTCAAAAGTGGGACTGGCAATGACCAATGATGTCTAGTTGGGATTATTACAAACCAATTCCCCTAAATTTATTGAATTCTTTCAAACCAAATGCCCCTTAATACTTAGGCTAGAGGGTGTGGTGATGGTCCTCCAAGGGAGGATGATCCGCCACGTCATAGTCCTCCCAAGGATGGTTCATCCCACAAAATAGAGGGTATGGGAGGATGGTTCATCCCACAAAATAGAGGGTATGGGAGGATGATCCTACCCCACCACTATGTACAAGTACCACCAGCCTAATGTACAAATCACTAAAGCATAAGAGTTGCAACTTGATAAAAAGGGGGCCCACCATTTGGATCGTTGTGAACGTCTGAAACTCGACGTTGAAGACGGGGACGGGATGAAGACGGGGGGCGGGATGGGGTGACACCGGCGCCGAATGAAGACGGGGGTGGGGGACGGACATACCGTGCAGCCTTATAGTCCTTAATAATATTTACTTCTCTCTTATTTAGGTACAAAGCAATTTAACTTGGTCAAAGTGCACACCTTTAGGAGTTCTGAAACATAGTCTTCTCGAGGAAGCACACCTCTCCAGTCATATTCCTGATCTGTCTCCGAAAAGTATTTCCCGTGCAACGGTGTCGTATCAACAAAGAAAAAATCCACATTTCCTGTGTAACACAACAATACTTGTATAAAATAGATTTATGAATTATGATTCATATATAATTGGGTTCACTGTTGGAGGATGTTCCCGAGACTTTGGTCTCTGGTCACCTTAAATGACTCGATCATGTTGTAAACAGTTGAGCCCGATAACAAGACCAAATCTCACGTTCCTTCTAATAACATATAAACCTTGTAAAACTTTTATCAAGTAAATCTACCAAATATGTTAAATATATAAAATAAAGTACCAGCATTCACAATAAAAGATCTCATGCAAAGCCATCTGTTATCCCTTTGTCTGAGTTCTGGACTCAACTGTGCCAATGCATTGCCTCTATAGTCATGGTTCCCTAACACTACAAAGTAAAACAAAACAAAATATAATCTTATATTCAAAAGATAAAATAGAAGTAAAACAAAAACTTACATAAAAGGAATTTAAACATAAATTAATTTCAGTTGTAACTAATTACCAGAATACCACTGTTTCTGTAAACTAGGGGCAGTATAGACATTTGTAAATGAGTCAAAAAAGGCGGGATCATGTTCGTCAGTTAAACCACTGTCGTAGAAGTTGTCACCGGTAGAAACAATGAAGTCGACATCCATTTTCTCCCCCACTTTGCCCATCTGGAAATGTATAAATCAGTAGTATAATTTATAAAGTTATGGTAATAATAGATATAAATTAAATATTCTCAACAGAAACACGCCCGACAAAGCAATATCAATAATGCTAATAATATATGTTCCAAGAGTTGAGTTATAATGCAAATGATTTAAAAATAAGAAGGGTAAGAAGTCACCAGAGAGTGACAAGTGTCTTAGGAGTAATTAAATGGAAAGGGTAATTTTGTCTATCAGAGGAAAGAGAATATGCACATGCAAGTCACATGTTATTTCCCCCCCAATTTTTAAACGTCCGTAACTTTTTTATACATCATTTGTTTTAAAAAAATTTATACCATAAAATCGAGCGTTTTTTTATCTTTAATATGAGTACCATATTGTTATATTTTTCAAAAAAAAAAAAAAAAAAAAAAAAAAAAACCTGTTAAATATTACACAATGGACATGATGTAAAACACAATGTAAAGTAGATCAAAAACACAATCAATGACAAACAGATAAAGACACAATGGACAACATACTAAAACACAATGACCATAACGTATAACACAATGACGATAACATATAACACAATAAATATCAGACTAAATAAAAACACAATTGATGACAACAGATAAAAGACACAATTAATGACAGCAGATAAAAGACACAATGTAGAGCAGTGAAAACACAATAGAAAACAAACTAAAAACACAATACACAACAAACTAAAACACAATGAAATAGATAATAAAAAAAATTGAACAAATTATTAAAACACAATAGAAAACATATTAAACACAATGACCTGAACTAATAAAACAATTTATAGAAAACCCAGATATAACATCATCTTCATTGTGTCATATATTGTGTTATAGGTTCTTATAAAATCGCAATGGATAGAACCCAAATTAACATTGTGTTATAGGTTTTGATAATAACACAATGTATAGAAACTCTACTAAAGCGTAATGACCAAAACCCAGTTAAAAGACACAATGAACTGGACCTTTAACACAATGCGAAAAAAACCCAGTAAAAATGAAATTTTTTATTTTATTTTTATATGATAATATGGTACTCATATTAAAGTTAAAAAAACGTTCGTTATTACGGTGAATTTTTTTTTTAAATGTCGTATGAAAAAGTTATGGACGTTTTAAATCGATGGGGGAATTGACATGTGTCTTGCATGTGAAGAGAGAAAATCCATAAATATAGGATTCCCTTTATGTCCTTCTATTATCTTCTTTTCCCTACAACTAATCTCAACCCTCCAAATCTAAGATCAATGGACTAGAAACCTTCTTACCCTTCGTATTTATTTTATCCTTTGTATTTGATCCTAACCCTATGTTCCAATATTGGTTTTTTTTTTTTAATCTCTTTGATAAAATAATATATTCGAATCTACATGGCATGGCATGGGTTCTATCCATTATACATTATGGTAGGACCTCAAGAATATCCCTTGTGGATAAACTAGATAATGGCCAACTTCATATAAGTATACATTCAAAACATATATGTTTAGAATATATATGTCCAGAAAGGTAGAGGATCCTGTAAAAAGTGCCTAAAGTGTGAGAAGTGTAAGAAATAATCTGGTGTTGACACGTGTCCATCAATTATATTAATGAATAAGGGTAATAATGTAATTTACTCCTAATAGTAGTTAAAGTCAATTAAAAGAAATGAGATCATGTGTTAACTATTTTAGGAGAAATTTTAGGAAACATATTTGTTTTTACGATTTTATACATCTGATTGTTTTATCTTCTTCATCATTTTTTAATCGCAACATCTTTTAATCATATATTGTTCATATCTTCTTTCATCATCTTTAAATTGCAACATTCATGATATAGTGGACAGTTCGACGCAACAGGAAGATACATGTTACATTATGGTTTTCTATGGACAATCGAATTATGATGAACGGATCGTGTTCATAATGGATTACTCAATGGAACAAGACGATACAGTTATGGTGTTTTAACGTCTGAAATGATTTTGATTATTTTGAAGGTATAAAACAACATTCGGATTCCCAAAAACACCACGACTTGAATCGTGATACAGTCATGGTGTTTTAAAATCGGGGAATGTTTGTATTGATTGTCCAGATGTTAATACACCATGAATGTAATCACAATACAATGTTTTTTGGATTCCAGATAAAACACCATGACTTGAATCATAGTCAATGTCTCCAGATGTTTAAAACACCACGCCATGAACAATGTCTCCAGATAAAACACCATGACTTGAATCATAGTCATGGTGTTTTAAAATCTGGGAATGTTTTGTATTGATTGTCCAGATGTTAAAACACCATGGATGTAATCACAATACAATGTTTTCTGGATTCCAGATAAAACACAATGACTTGAATCATAGTCAATTTATCCAGATGTTTAAAACACCACGCCATGAATCTGATTACAGTTCTTCTAAACGTAAAACACCACGCCTTGAATCTTATATAAAACAAAGAGGCTTCCGATTTAGATCTTGGTCATTAATTCCGATATTTAAGGAAAAATGAGTGAATGTAGGTGTTTTTGGTTGTGTAGCATACGGTTACCATATTTGAAACATTGGAAAAGACACTATTGCCCTTCAATTTTACATAAGGTCCCTCTAATTAAAACACAATTTACATTTTTATACCCTATTGATCTCAACCATTAGATCAAATATCCAATGGTTTAAAACACTTCTTACCCTTCTCACATTTTAAACAATTTTTACCATATCCCTACCATGTCTAGAAAAACCACATAATTAATGGCGTTGGATCATGTGCGTAACTACAGTATTTCATCACACCCACGAGATATTGAACGTAGTTAGGTCACTCGGGGCGCCCCGTTATACCACCACCATCACGAGTTATAGCAAGTGATACACCACCGTCACTCCTTGTCATCACTCGTGGATTTGAGCACGCGCGACGGGTGATTGTTTGAGGGAAATTGTTGGGTGTGGTGAGTGATGACATTTCCATTAAAATCTATCACTAGTGATGGAATAAAGCTCTATGACGTGGCGGAACTTGATTGAATGTTGTGAGTGATGAGTGGGTGGTAAGTGATGGTTAAGAACGATTAATCTATACATGTGACAAAAAAAAAAATTAACTAGCGAATTTGACTAATTAGTTCATTTCTTCTTTCTACATGCTTATTGAATGGTGCTTTAGTTCTCTTTTCATGGTCATGATTATCTCATAAACGTAATCATAGCTCTTAACTAGTTTTACCGAGTACAATAACAAGTGATCCTTATTTGTGTGACCAGATGCAACCCCAATTGAAAATTCGGACGTCCACTTAACATACATCTAAGCACCAAAAAAAACAAACCTGACGAAATTTTTTTGGTGCCCTCCACGAATAATGTCGTTCCTTATGTATCACATCTAAATTAATTTCATAATATATGATTCTTATAGTTATCTTTTTTATGGTTTATGTGTATTTAAATATACAGATAGAAGATCCTGTATATTAATTCAAAAGTGTGAGAAGTGTGAGAAATATGATTCTTATAGTTCTTTTTTTATGGTTTATGTGTATTTAAATATACAAATCGAAGATCCTGTATATTAATTCAAAAGTGTAAGAAGTGTGAGAAATATTGTGCAGATGACATGTGTCCTAAATCTAAATTAATTTAAAAGGGTAAATAAGTAATTTTTTTATTTATTTAATTAATTGATAATCTTCTATAACCGCCACCCTTAATTATAGAAATACAAATTAAGAATTAATCGACGAATTTCTGTCATCTCGTTCAGAACTGTATAGTGCTATATATTTTTATATAGTGTTATATGGTGTTATATGGTGATATATAGTGTTTTTGGTGTTATATAGTGTTATATGATGGATGTATAGTGTTATATAGTGTTATATGGTGTTATATGGTATTATATAGTGTTATTATAGTTATATAGTGTTATAGTTATATATTTTTCTGATAGCATGTTTATGATAGATGTATAGTGTTACACAGTGTTATATGGTGTTACATAGTGTTATATGGTGTTATATAGTGTTATATGATGGATGTATAGTGTTATATATTTCTTGTACCAGTTACATATTTCTGTATTTTTTATAATGTTCGGATTTTAGAATAAGTTTATAATTGAATCACTAGAATTAAGGAGTGAATCCCTAAAATTTAGGAGAGTTTACCTAATTTGAAACATATACAAAGACACTATTACCCCTACAATTTTCAAATCAGTCCAAATAATTAAAACACAATTTATAATTTGGTCCATATTGATCTCAACCATTAGATCAAAGATCTAATGGTTTAAAACAATTCTTACACTTTAGACACTTTGTACACTATCACTACTCTGAATATACATATGTGTGTATGCAAGGGCCCGGGTGGGGCCCGACCCCCCGAACTTTTCGCTCATTAGTGTTATGTATGTATGTTTCGTATAGAATTTTTTAGGTATATACGTTTTCGAACCCCCGATTTTATAAAAACAAAAGAATTTAGGGATATACTTTTAAGTCCGATGACTTCTGACCCCCGTTAGAAGTTTTCACGCTTCGCCACTGTGTGTATGTGTATCTATATACATATATATATATATATATATTCTAAATAACAGTCGTATATTTGAATCCATAATGAATCAAATTAACCTATGTAAAAGTTGAAATTGGCCGGCATGAAGAATGTTAAACAACGTAATTAATACGAATTCATTAAAATTGTACCTAACTAATGTAAATGTGAGTGCACAAACATACATATGCATGTGTGTGTGTATATACACACACATATATTATTATACGTTAAATGGTGAATAAGTGAGTTCGGCTAATCGATAACGACATTCTAATAGAGACTTATACGTAAACCAACTTGAGGAAACCTAATTTTTCAAAAGCTCATGAAATCAATGTTTTATTCTCTTTCCCAATTCATGATCACATACGTAAGTATCATGATCTGTGTCATAAATCATGTTGATTGGAGGCATATTTAGAGGTGATTATGGAAAACAATTATATGTGATTAAAGTTAAACAAAGTTACCTGATAAGCCACATTGGATTGGTTGTAAAGTCCTCGGCGACCCCAGTCTCCGATAGCCAAAAAGCTGAGAGATCCGTTGGCTTTCACCGGATGTTTGAAGCGTAGAAGATCAGCCGCCACCATAACCGTCATTGCTACCATATATAGCAGCAGATGAACGGCTGGAGACTTGATCATACCCATGGCTTGTTAGGCTAGGAGAGGAAGATAGAGAACGAGAGAGAGATGTGAAGTTAGGATGAAATATGAGGGGTTTATATATAGTTTTCACAACATAAAACTTTTTTAACTGATATAATAACTTGATTAATGATTGAAGTGAATATTTTTCAAATGAATAATGTTATCCAGGTAAATTTTAATAGCTTGTGTAGTTCAGTATATATTATTATTTTGTAATGATTAATAAAAGACAAAATAGAAAGTTGCAAATCGATAATTCTATTCTATTTTATTCTAACTACAACAAACACAAAGGTCGGCGGCAATAGTTGTTCCATTGATTGGAGGAAAGGGGCGGTGGGGAGAATAGTGCCATGCAGGCACCTGCCTGGCACTCCCCTATTGGCCCAAGTAATTTATACTTTTATCCCGTCTTAAAATTACGATTTTGCAATCAGTGTCAAATTACGTATTTGCCCCCAGTTAAAAATAAAAATACGCTTTTGCTCCCAGATAAAATTTTCAATTTTGCATTCGGTTAAAAAATTACGGTTTTGCCCGCTTAAAGTTACAGTTTTGCCAATTGTACCAGGCAGCTGTCTGGCACTTCCCAATTGGACCAACCAGTTTATTATTTTATACTCACTTTAAAATTACGGTTTGCCACCAGTTTAAAATTAC
>JARYGA010058028.1:0-26881 GCA_030545235.1 Helianthus tuberosus
TTTTAGGGAAAATATGTCAGTTTACACTAGTAAATACAATCAATTGACTCATTTTAAAAATGATTAAAAATTGATTTGGATGCACGTGGCATTAACATTTTTTTAACTTGGGATAATTATTTAAATATATAATCTTGTAAAAGAATTACATGTTCCTTATGCGTTCAGTAGCCCGGAGCGTGCCGGGTTAAAGATCAATAGACACACCACATCAACTATTTATGCACTGACGAGTGTACGCCTACACTCCGCGCTTAGGTCGTGGCCATTTCGTAAAATGATGCCAAGGATATCCGAGACATGGTCATTAACCCCCCAAAGGCTTTAAGCAAACAAAACATATTTAAACGGGCCGATTAAATTATTCAATTAACTACCATATGATGGAAGATTTAATGCCCGACCAAGCGGTATTTTATATACCGTAACCCAAGCCCGTATAGGGAAAATAAGTTAAAAGTATTTACCTGAGCAAAGTAATAATCACAATAAGAAAATGCAAGTAGCTTTTACTGGTCCTCCTATTCTGGAACGAAGGTTTATAATAACCTATTAGAATCCTAACGGGTCTTTAATTAAGCTTAAGCTTAGACCGGTTAGTTTCAAAGATACGGTTCGTACGCACGATTAAGCGAAGACCGGAATAGAATGTGATTTAGACCCGACAAGTTTTAAGACTTGCTTAAATATGGGTATTTCATACACATTCTGGATTTTGAGATAAAACCGATAAGGTTTGACCCGTTTCGGCTAATTTATGCAAACTAGTTACATAAACCGAACCGAACGCGTAATAAGCGTAACGGGTGAACGTAAGAGCCATATACAGGTTTCCTAAGTTAATATGCCTCAAATATATTGTGACATCAATAAGATATCTTTTATTATGCCCGAAACGAATTTAAACACAAACTATGCCCCGTAGGGGTAGTTTGGTCATTTATAAGGTTATAAAGGAGTTTAAGTATTAACCTGAGTTACAGGTCTGATGTAATCAGCAAAAATACTCAATTTAATAAGTTATAACAGTAGGGTAAAGCATATATGTGAAATCTATCAATTATAACCAATTTATGCACCGTAGGGGCATTTTGGTAATTTCACATAAGCCGAAAAGCTCAAAACTGAAGTCTGAGTTTAACAACTTTTGCTTACTGTTAAAATATTATAATTTACCTAAAATATCAGTAGGTATCAACCCTTGTATGTTTAAAATAGTTCTAGTACATACTATGCGTTAAAAACGCTTACTTAGGCGATTAGAAGCTGTTTCCGGGTTCTATATAGAAAGCGGATATTTTTATTATTCCAGAAGGCTTAAAATAATTTATTTATCAATTAAGATCAGTAGCAAAAGGTTTGGGGTCAAAAAGATATGTAAAACTCATTTTATAGCCCGAAAGGGCAAAACCGACAATTACCGGATTAAGCCTATGACCCTAAGTTATGCTCAGCCTAAAATTAATTAAAAATCTTCAAAAATCCCAAAATAATATATTACATCAGTGGGTAATAAGTTTGATATCAAAAAGTAGGTTTAAATAGGCTATACGCTAATTATGTCGTTTAATCGCTAATAAGATTTCTAATTACGCTAATGAGTATAACTCTCAATCTACACCTCAAACTGATGTCAAATTTTAGGTGCAAGTTTATAAATCAGTAACTAAGGTTTCTACTCTTTTACATTTCCAAAAATCACGTTTTATGGTGAAAAGGGCATAATGGTCAACATATGACCAATTAACGGAATCATGCATATTAATTGGATAACTAATGATCCGAGGTGTATAATCATAGAGGGTTATACTAGCATGTAACCTGGTCCAAATAAAGCTCTAAGGAATTTCTAAAAGATACCAAAACGGGTCAGAACTGAAGTCAAAGCAAAAGTCAAAGCTTTGCGACTTTCGGTTCCGAACCGGGTCTAAACAGAAAATTGTCGGGTTGAACATGTTTAGACATGTTCTTACATTAATTACCGAGTTATATTAATGATCAAATAGGTTTTATGGGTTCTACATTGCTAATTATGCATAAATTAGAAATTTAGCATTCTGTTGACTTTTTAATAACAAGTTTGACCTGACATTTAACCTAGTTAGAGTGGGAATCAGAGGGTGCCCTTTTAAGGGTTTATTGCCCACATAATTGCCAACTTATAACTACTTTCAATTCGACTAATCACTAGACCATTAGTGATTAATCGCTAAGTCAACCGTTAATTACAACGGTTTGACTTTTAAGCTAAAACTAAGCAAAAACTTAACTAAGAAAGGTTAAGCAAACTTACTGAAGTCCTATGCACGATTTGTGATCACTTGAGCCTGCTTTGGAGCTCCAGAAATGATCAGGAATGCAAGAGAAAGGTGTGAAGAAATGGTTGCAACCTTGGCCCTTTATATAGTGCTCAAGAACTCATGGATCATTGACACACAAGTCTAACCATGGCCTTGGATCACTTCCAGATATCCCTAAGTGTCTAGGGGTTGCCTAAGGGTCGTCCAAGATGTGAAAAATCGATTATAAGTCGGTTAGAATGCAAATGGAAGACAAGAACCCAAAGTTTTCAGACCAGACAGGCCCTCGCGGCACGCGTAGACCCCCCCTGGGGCTTCGCGTGGCGCGACGCCCTTTCTGAACAAATCTGAATTTTTGATTTTTTATGTATTGGTCCTTGGCTCTTGGAAACTTTGCTTCGCTTTTATTTCTTGCACTTTGAACCCTCCAAATTGACTTATAAGGGCTTTAAGACATATACCCATTTTGTTTAGTCCTCGGTTAACTTTATTGTTACCCGAAAAGTCCTAAACTTCAACGTTGACGCTTTTAACCCCTCGCATACGAATTTGATCATAACTTTCTCATATGATAACGAAACTTTATGAAATTTATATCGTGCATTCAAGTGAGCATAATTAACCATTACAAAGCTTCGGGTTTGCTAAAAGGTCACTCAGAGGTATAACTTAAACATGTTGACACATTTAACCCCTTTAGTTTGTAATCTCTCATTTTCTTTCATATTTAGCTTCGTATGATCCATGATTTATTCGTTTGAAGGTATGAGCATCATGTAGGGTTAATGTACAATATATTTATTCATTGTTGACATTTAGAATCCGTATATTCACATACTTTCCATGATTGTCAACTTTAATCCTCCTATAACATTCTTTCACACGTTCAAACCTATGACACGTGTCAACACATTATAGGACGTGAATTTTCGAGGTGTTACATCCTCACCCCCTTAAAAGAAATCTTGACCTCGAGATTTATTGAAACAAATAAGGGTACTTTTCTTTCATTGTGGATTCAACCTCCCACGTGTATTCGGGACCTCTACGGGCATCCCATCTGACCTTTACAATAGGTACATGCTTCCTTCGAAGCTTCTTAACCTGTCGATCCTCGATCGCCACAGGTTTTTCAACAAACTTTAAGCTCTCTTCTATATGCACATCTGTATGTGGTATTACCAGTGATTCATCAGCGAAACACTTCTTCAGATTGCAGATGTGGAATACATTGTGAATACCACTGAGCTCTTCAGGTAATTTTAACTTATAGGAAACTGATCCGACACGTTCGATGACTTCGAATGGTCCTTTGTATCTCGGGCTTAGCTTGCCTTTCTTACCAAATTGCATCACTCCCTTCCAGGGTGATACTTTAAGCAACACTTTGTAACCAACTTCAAATTTCATCGGTTTACGCTTTGGATCTGTGTAACTCTTCTGCCTATCTCGGGCAGCTTTGAGACGG
Organism: Helianthus tuberosus; assembly: GCA_030545235.1. NCBI lineage: Eukaryota > Viridiplantae > Streptophyta > Magnoliopsida > Asterales > Asteraceae > Helianthus > Helianthus tuberosus. The sequence continues at coordinate 3,769 of JARYGA010058028.1, forward strand.
TCACGAATTTGGATAATCTTCTCCGTTGTTTCAAAGACTATCTCCAGTCCTGATAATTGGACATCTCCAACTTCTGCCCAACAGACGGGCGTTCTACACTTTCTACCGTATAGTGCCTCAAAAGGCGCAGCCTTAATGCTGGTATGGTAGCTATTGTTGTAGGAGAATTCGATTAATGGTAGGTGGTTATCCCAACTACCACCCAAGTCAATCACACATGCAGGAAGCATGTCTTCCAACCTTTGAATAGTACGCTCACTCTGGCCGTCCGTCCGTCTGAGGATGGTAAGCCGTACTAAAATTCAAACGCGTGCCCAAAGATTGTTGGAAACTTTTCCAAAAATGTGACGTGTATCTAGTATCTCTGTCAGAGATAATAGACACTGGCACGCCATGTAGAGCTACAATCTTATCAACGTATAATTGGGCTAACATGTCGGAGCTATAGGTCTCCTTAATGGGTAGGAAATGTGCTGACTTAGTCAGTCTGTCAACGATCACCCATATGGTATCATTTCCTTTCCTTGTCTTAGGTAACTTGGTGATAAAATCCATAGTTACCATTTCCCACTTCCAAGTGGGAAGTTCAGGCTGTTGTAGCAAACCTGACGGTTTCTGATGCTCGGCTTTGACTTGCGCACATGTCAAGCATTTAGCTACATAGGTGGCTACAGACTTCTTCAAGCCTATCCACCAATAATTTGCCTTTAGATCCTGGTACATCTTATCAGCTCCAGGATGAACGGAATATTTAGAACTGTGGGCTTCCTGGAGGATGACATCTCGAAGTCCTCCATAAATTGGAACCCATATTCGTCCATTCAATCTCAAAATTCCGTCCTTGCTAAGAGATAACTGCTCCTCAGTTACCCCTAACTTTTCATTAGGATAGTTAGCTTCCAACACAGCTTCCTTCTGTGCAGCTAACAACCTTTCGTTCAAACTGTTCTTTATTTCAATGCTCTTGGCATTGATTTGGATGGGTTTCACCCTTTCCTTTCGAATCAAGGCATCGACGACTACATTTGCCTTGCTGGGATGGTATCTGATTTCGCAATCATAGTCATTTAAAGTCTCCATCCATCGGCGTTGCCTCATGTTTAAATCCTTCTGATTAAACAGGTGCCAGAGGCTCTTGTGATCCAAATAGATCACACACTTGATTCCATATAAATAGTGCCTCCAGAGCTTCAGTGAAAATACAACGGCACCCAACTCCAAGTCATGGGTGGTGTAATTCTTTTCATGCACCTTTAACTGTCTTGAAGCATAGGCAATAACCTTGCCTTTCTGCATAAGCACACACCCCATGCAAGTGTGTGATACATCGCAGTAAACTACGAATTCTTCGGTACCTTCAGGCAATGTCAGTACAGGAGCATTGCTCAACTTCTGCTTCAAGATATCGAAAGATTCTTGCTGCTTAGGGCCCCAATCAAACTTAATCTTCTTGCGTGTCAGCGAAGTCAGGGGTGCAGCAATCCTTGAGAAGTTTTCGATAAAACGCCTGTAGTATCCTGCCAATCCCAAGAAACTATGAATTTCTGTGGGCGTCTTCGGCTCTTGCCAGTTCATAACTGCTTCAACCTTAGCGGGGTCCACTTAGATGCCACGCTCACTAACCACATGTCCAAGAAATTGGACTTCTCGAAGCCAAAATTCACACTTTGAAAATTTGGCGTAGAGTTTCTCATGATGTAGAAGTTTAAGAATACAGTGAAGATGCTTCTCATGATCAGCTTGGTTCTTCGAGTAGATGAGAATGTCATCGATGAAAACGATGACGAATTTATCTAAGTAAGGCTTGCAAACGCGATTCATGAGATCCATGAACGCGGCAGGTGCATTAGTGAGCCCAAAAGGCATTACTAGGAACTCGTAATGACCATAACGAGTCCTAAATGCAGTTTTCTGTACGTCTTCATCTCTAACCTTCAGTTGGTGGTAGCCTGACCTCAAGTCAATCTTCGAGAAATAACTTGCCCCTTGTAATTGATCGAACAAATCGTCGATCCTGGGCAAAGGATACCTATTCTTTATAGTGACCTTATTAAGCTCACGGTAATCGATGCACAGACGCATCGATCCATCCTTTTTCTTGACAAACAGGACTGGCGCTCCCCAATGAGACGAACTAGGTTTAATGAAACCTTTAGCTAGCAATTCATCTAGTTGCGTTCCTTCATCTCCGTTGGTGCCAGCCTGTAGGGCGCTCTAGTAACTGGTGCTGCTCCGGGGATGATGTCAATTCTGAATTCCACTTGCCTATCTGGTGGTAAGCCAGGTAGTTCTTCAGGAAAAACTTCAGGGTATTCAGAAATGACGGGGATGTCTTCTATTTTAGGTTTCGGCTCATCAATAGTAACCTGTGCCATGTAGATGACACAACCCTTCTTCAAACATCTAGACGCCTTGAGCATAGTCACTTGCTCAGGCAGTCCATACCGGGTATCTCCCTTAATGGTAAGTGGTTCACCAGATGGAGTCTTGATCACCACTTGCTTCTTATCGCAGACAATCTGGGCCTGGTTATGAGATAACCAGTCCATGCCTAAAACGATGTCAAAACCGGCTAACTTCAAAGGAAGTAGGGACAAAGGAAAAGAGTGGTTCTTAATGGATATGAAACATCCATCTAATATGGTTGAGGCGGTTTCTATGGTGCCCTCAGCTAACTCCACTTCATATTTCACACTTAAGGTTTTAACAGGTAAATTCAGCAATTTGCAAAACTTATTATCTACAAATGATTTATCTGCGCCTGAATCAAAAAGTACTCTTGCATAGACATCATTTATGAGGAATGTACCTGTTATCACATTGTCATCCTGTACTGCTTCCTTTGCATCCATTCTGAAGACCCTAGCATTGGTCTTCTTTCCTTCATCAACCTTCTTTGCGTATTTTGGGCAATTGGTCTTGATATGCCCCTTCTCATTGCAACTGTAACACGTTGCATCCTTCAACTTTTTGCAATCCAAGGTCTTGTGTTCCTTGGACTTGCATATACCACAAGCAAAAGTTCTCGACTGAGTCTGCGAGTTTGATTCCAACTTGCACTTCCCGAAGTGCTGTTTCTTGCAGGTCTTGCACTTGGGCTTTTCACCCGACTGATGCCCATCCTTCTTTGCTTCAGACCCTTTCCTGTGGTCATTGTTTCCTCGCTGCTTCTTGTTTGACCTACGTGAATTGTCAGCTTCACGTTTTCTTTTCTCAGCATCCTTATTCCTCAGCGATCTTTGTCTGACCGTGTCCAGAGTGAGTGACAAGGATATGTCAGCTACAGATTTGAAAGTAGCTGGCCGAGAGGCCTTCACACTTGCCTTTATTTCTGGGCCTAAACCCTCGATGAAACGAGCTATTCGTTTTCGTTCCGGGGTCACCAGGTACGGAACCAATCGAGACATTGTGTTGAAGCTCGTGAGGTAAGCTTGGCAGTCAAGGTTCTGCATAACCAACGATAGGAAATCAGACTCAATCTTTTCAACCTCGTGTTGAGGGCAGTAATTTTCCCTGATAAGGGCAACAAATTGTTCCCATGACATGTTGTACAATGGGATCTTCCCAGTGGCTTGAATCAGTGATCTCCACCAGGCTAAGGCTTCGCCTTTAAACGATTGTGACACAAACTTGACTATATCCCTCTCAACGCACCCGCTGATATCCACTACTGTGTCCATCTCATCTAACCATGTCATGCAGTCAATGGCTCCTTTTTCCCCAGTGAAATCCCTGGGTTTACATGAAACAAAGTATTTATAGGAGCAACCCTTGTTACGGGGTTCTTGATTTAGTACAATCTGTTGAGATGGAGCACTGTGGTGGTTTGAGGAGAGTCGATCATCATCTTTCTTGGGTTCTTCCTTCTTGGAAGGTGGCTTTGAATGCGGTGTAGATAGGGTCCTACTTCGAGTCCCACTATACTCTTTATACTGCCGCTCTAAGGCCTTTGTAACTGCGTCGTCTACTAACGCTTTCAGTTCAGCACCCGTTAAATTAATTCGGGCGTTATCATTATTCTCCACTGGGTGACTATTAATTTCGTCTGAGTCAGCCATTTTAAATGAACTGTTACATAAAACAAGGATAATAGTTTATTTGGGAGTTTATTATGGAATTGCCCCTTGGGGTAATTCATTAACCATGGTAAACAGAGACCATATTTGGTTAATTTATTAATCATATTTATGTAGGACTTTATTATAATCTATCCTAATCATAAGAACAATAACAGTTTTATTAGTGGCACAAAAGGCCTAGTCACAAGGACACTTTAAATTATAAGCCATAATTTCAGAGAATCAAGGCATGAAGGTTTGAACATAGTTCATTACCTTTTTCTGACAGGGAGTCATAGCTACCACTGTCTTTTGGCTCATATGGAAATGAGCAGGGCCCGTAGGCACCATATTACCACGTATGGTCAAAATATGATCATCTTAATTGATGATTTAACCCATGATTCAGAGATCATTAAGTTGGGTTAGGAATCTTTTGAAGAATCCTTATATAAGAATGACGTGTGTGATTTTAACGAATCACATCTGCCAGGAGCGTTAACATGTTTTCAGATGTTAACTGGGATTTGAATCTTTTTAACAAGTTTCACCATCTTGGCCAGGTCTTAAAATGACATGCCGGCTAGGTTATACCTCTAAGATCCTTAGTTAATATTTAAAGTAGGCAGATTATTTTTAAAAGGAATGATGTTAATTTATTTATTTCATATATATTTTATTTATGCATATAATAGCAAAAATGAAATTTATAAACTTACATTCCATTAATTCATTAAAAGATTACATATCGCCCTAAACGGGACTCTTAAATAGACAAATCACCCACGCAAGGGTTTAAGCAAAAACTTACCCACGCAGGGGCTTAACAACATAATAGTCAACGCAGGGACTTAAACAACAACATACCCTCGCATGGGTTAACAGAAAGATAGACCCACGCAGGGGTCAAAACAAACAAACATACCCACGCAGGGGTTTATACAGCAAGACAGGCCCACGCAGTGGCTCAACTGATACAAGGAAATTACGACAATAGTGGAAGGATTCAATGGTCCTTCTTGCTCTTCCCTTTTATTAGGCTTGTCAATCCTTGGAAGAAACTTTGTCGCTCCCTTCAGTCCCTTTGAAAGTCTCGCTCCACTTGGTCCAACCTCTGAAGAATTTCTTCCCTTTCAGGTGGGGAAAACCGTGGCGGTTGCGATTGTTGCCTGATTATAGGTCTTGCAGGTATTTGGTACCCATGAGTTGGGTACCCTACTCCCCAAGGATCTCCATACGGTCCTTCCGGATGATGGGTGTTATAGTTGGCCGCTACCAAGTATGGGTCGGCTTCGGCGTAGTTGTAGTTGGTGTGCACCGGCTGCTCAAACGGGTTATACGCCATGGAACCCGTGTATGCCGGAATCGGGTTATCAAAACCCATCGGTGGTGGCTGCGGTGCAACTGGGTGTGAAGGCCCACCCATCTGTGGGTCTTCCTGAAGTGGCGGGTAATGACTGCCACTTGATTGTCGAGGAGAGCTGAAGTGGAAATCTCCTCCACGCGCTGACATTCGCGCGCCTGTCCTCCTGCGCCTCGGCGGTTGTGGAGGTGCCTGATTAACTGGTGGTGGCGGAGGCGGTGGCGTGAGTGCCACAAATCGTGAATCCACAGAGGGATCCTGCTGGTGCTGGTAAGGTGACGAATGACGAGAAGGTGTGAAGTACCACTCGTGCTGATTAAACCTCGCCTGAAAGCTGTCTGGACCACCGTAGGGTGATGCGTGAAAAGAAGATCCATCCGAGATCTCGATGGGATGGTTCGGTGTATCGCTTGCAGGTTCGACGGGATCCGTGTCCTCGCCCATATCCTCCGCGTGATCGCCAGAGAAATGATCCTCTGGACCCAATGGGTTAAAACCCACCGGTTCTTGTATGTAGTTGGCCGGGTTAAACCGGCCCCTGAAGACAGGTGTGGGGTCTCCAAAAGAATTGTGCGATAAGGATTGTTGTAAAGGTATGTAAGAAGGTTGAGGGTTATCGGGCTCATTTTCCGATTGTGGCCCATAAGAGTTATGAAAAGGAGGAGTTGAACTGTGCGAAACTGATCGTCTAGCAGGCTCGAAAAGGTTTCTCCTGTTCTCGCGAGGATCGGCACTCGCGGTGGTCGAAGGAGCTCGCATATGCGAAGGCCCAGCCTCGTTGTCATTGGGGGCGGTGATTGGCCCCTTGCCTCGTCCTCTACGTCGGAAGAATCTTGGCGACATATTTAATCCTGTCAATATAACATGAGATAACAACAAGAATATATATAAAATAAAGGACAACACAAAACAAAATAGAATTTGTCCTATGTTATATGTCTAGACTCGAAAGTTTAGAAATGTGCAATTGTGTCATTGAGATTAAACACAAAAGACTAGTGTTTAATTCACTCAATGTTGGCTCTGATACCAACCTGTCACACCCCGATTTCCACGTGTCACCGGTGGGCACGGTGGGGGATTATCGTGACGTGGTTGGCAACATAATAGTCAAACAACACAATATATAAATATGCACAGCGGAAGCAAATGAAAGTTATATTTCAACCGAATATAATATTGTAATATCAAGTATCACAACAGTCGATTGTTTATCCACAGACGGGTTGAAATTAAAATGGAAACAATAGTTCAACAGACTTTAGGCATCTTAAGCTTGCGAGACTTCTATTGATGCTAAGGAGAAATCCAGCCTATTACGCTTAGTACCTGCATTTAATCTTTTTGGGAAAATACGTCAGTTTACACTGGTAAATGCAATCAACTGACTCATTTTAAAAATGATTAAAAATTGATTTGGATGCACGTGGCATAAACATTTTTTAACTTGGGATAATTATTTAAATATATAATCTTGTAAAAGAATTAGATGTTCCTTATGCGTTCAGTAGCCCGGAGCGTGCCGGGTTAAAGATCAATAGACACACCACATCAACTATTTATGCACTGACGAGTGTACGCCTACACTCCGCGCTTAGGTCGTGGCCATTTCGTAAAATGATGCCAAGGATATCCGGGACATGGTCATTAACCCCCCAAAGGCTTTAAGCAAACAAAACATATTTAAACAGGCCGATTAAATTATTCAATTAACCACCATATGATGGAAGATTTAATGCCCGACCAAGCGGTATTTTATATACCGTAACCCAAGCCCATATAGGGAAAATAAGTTAAAAGTATTTACCTGAGCAAAGTAATAATCACAATAAGCAAATGCAAGTAGCTTTTACTGTTCCTCCTATTCGGTAACGAAGGTTTATAATAACCTATTAGAATCCTAACAGGTCTTTAATTAAGCTTAAGCTTAAACCGGTTAGTTTCAAAGATACGGTTCGTACGCACGATTAAGCGAAGACCGGAATAGAATGTGATTTAGACCCGACAAGTTTTAAGACTTGCTTAAATATGGGTATTTCATACACATTCTGGATTTTGAGATAAAACCGATAAGGTTTGACCCGTTTCGGCTAATTTATGCAAACTAGTTACATAAACCGAACCGAACGCGTAATAAGCGTAACGGGTGAACGTAAGAGCCATATACATGTTTCCTAAGTTAATATGCCTCAAATATATTGTGACATCAATAAGATATCTTTTATTATGCCCGAAACGAATTTAAACACAAATTATGCCCCGTAGGGGTAGTTTGGTCATTTATAAGGTTATAAAAGAGTTTAAGTATTAACCTGAGTTACAGGTCTGATGTAATCAGCAAAAATACTCAATTTAATAAGTTATAACAGTAGGGTAAAGCATATATGTGAAATCTATCAATTATAACCAATTTATGCACCGTATGGGCATTTTGGTAATTTCACATAAGCCGAAAAGCTCAAAACTGAAGTCTGAGTTTAACAACTTTTGCTTACTATTAAAATATTATAATTTACCTAAAATATCAGTAGGTATCAACCCTTGTATGTTTAAAATAGTTCTAGTATATACTATGCGTTAAAAACGCTTACTTAGGCGATTAGAAGCCGTTTCCGGGTTCTATATAGAAAGCTGTTATTTTTATTATTCCAAAAGGCTTAAAATAATTTATTTATCAATTAATATCAGTAGCAAAAGGTTTGGGGTCAAAAAGATATGTAAAACTCATTTTATAGCCCGAAAGGGCAAAACCGACAATTACCGGATTAAGCCTATGACCCTAAGTTATGCTCAGCCTAAAATTAATTAAAAATCTTCAAAAATCCCAAAATAATATATTACATCAGTGGATAATAAGTTTGATACCAAAAAGTAGGTTTAAATAGGCTATACGCTAATTATGTCGTTTAATCGCTAATAAGCTTTCTAATTACGCTAATGAGCATAACTCTCAATCTACACCTCAAACTGATGTCAAATTTTGGGTGCAAGTTTATAAATCAGTAACTAAGGTTTCTACTCTTTTACATTTCCAAAAATCACGTTTTATGGTGAAAAGGGCATAATGGTCAACATATGAGCAATTAACGGAATCATGCATATTAATTGGATAACTAATGATCCGAGGTGTATAATCATAGAGGGTTATACTAGCATGTAACCTGGTCCAAATAAAGCTCTAAGGCATTTCTAAAACATACCAAAACGGGTCAGAACTGAAGTCAAAGCTTTGCGACTTTCGGTTCCGAACCGGGTCTAAACAGAAAATTGTCGGGTTGAACATGTTTAGACATGTTCTTACATTAATTACCGAGTTATATTAATGATCAAATAGGTTGTATGGGTTCTACATTTCTAATTAAGCATAAATTAGAAATTTAGCATTTTGTTGACTTTTTAATAACAAGTTTGACCCGACATTTGACCTAGTTAGAGTGGGAATCAGATGGTGCCTTTTTAAGGGTTTATTGCCCACATAATTGCCAACTTATAACTACTTTCAATTCGACTAATCACTGGACCATTAGTGATTAATCGCTAAGTCAACCGTTAATTACGACGGTTTGACTTTTAAGCTAAAACTAAGCAAAAACTTAACTAAGAAAGGTTAAGCAAACTTACTGAAGTCCTATGCACGATTTGTGATCACTTGAGCCTGCTTTGGTGCTCCAGAAATGATCAGGAATGCAAGAGAAAGGTGTGAAGAAATGGTTGCAACCTTGGCCCTTTATATAGTGCTCAAGAACTCATGGATCATTGACACACAAGTCTAACCATGGCCTTGGATCACTTCCAGATGTCCCTAAGTGTCTAGGGGTTGCCTAGGGGTCGTCCAAGATGTGAAAAATCGATTATAAGTCGGTTAGAATGCAAATGGAAGACAAGAACCCAAAGTTTTCGGACCAGACAGGCCCTCGCGGCACGCGTAGACCCCCCCCCCCCCCTGGGGCTTCGCGTGGCGCGACGCCCTTTCTGAACAAATCTGAATTTTTGATTTTTTATGTATTGGTCCTTGGCTCTTGGAAACTTTGCTTCGATTTTATTTCTTGCACTTTGAACCCTCCAAATTGACTTATAAGGGCTTTAAGACATATACCCATTTTGTTTAGTCCTCGGTTAACTTTATTGTTACCCGAAAAGTCCTAAACTTCAACGTTGACGCTTTTAACCCCTCGCATACGAATTTGATCATAACTTTCTCATATGATAACGAAACTTTATGAAATTTATATCGCGCATTCTAGTGAGCATAATTAACCGTTACAAAGCTTCGGGTTTGCTAAAAGGTCACTCAGAGGTATAACTTAAACATGTTGACACATTTAACCCCTGTAGTTTGTAATCTCTCACTTTCTTTCATATTTAGCTTCGTATGATCCATGATCATGTAGGGTTAATGTACAATATATTTATTCACTGTTGACATTTAGAATCCGTATATTCACATACTTTCCATGATTGTCAACTTTAATCCTCCTATAACATTCTTTCACACGTTCAAACCTATGACACGTGTCAACACATTATAGGACGTGAATTTTCGAGGTGTTACAATTGTCGATTGCTATGCGAAAGAAGTAACCAAAATGATTTGTGAATAAATTAAAGACGATGTCTTTGGGTTGAGAGTTTAATTGGAGTTGCTCATGTGAGGAATACATATTCTTTAACTCTTAAAGAAGCCAACCATTTAAGCATAGATCAAGTAAGTTATATGTTTCATAATTACATTACATAAACTATAATAAAGATTATATGTCGTATCATTGTATTTTATTGTTTGTTTTTGTTTAAACAGATCAGGGGTCAAGGTTATGATGGTGCAAGCAACATGCGGGGAGAGTTTAATGGATTAAAAGCTTTAATTCTAAAAGACAATCCATCGGCACATTACATACATTGCTTTGCTCATCTACTTCAGTTAGTGATTGTGGCTGTAGCAAAAAAGCATGATGGTGTTAAAGAATTTTACGAAACTCTTGGCATGGTTGTTAATACGGTTGGTGCTTCTTACAAAATAAAAGATATGATGTTGGAGGCAAAAAAAGAGAGAGTGGAAAACGAAATTCTAGAGGGTGAAATTAACACAGGAAAAGGATTAAACCAAGAGGTTTCCCTTGCCCTACCCGGAGACACACGATGGGGTTCTCATCATAGAACCATCATAAGTTTGTTGAAATTATTTCCGGAAGTTGTTGAGGTACTTACTTTTATTAAACAAGATGGAGAGACCTTTCAACAATGATCCAATGCGTCAGGTATTCTATCATATTTTGAGAGTCTTGAATTTGTGTTTTACATACACTTGTTGAATGATATCTTAGGCCTCACAAATGCTCTATCAAAACATCTTCAAAAAAAGAGTCAAGACTTGTTAGAAGCATCTCATTTGATAAGCGGGACAAAACGAGCTTTGAATCATTTAAGACAAAATGGGTTTGAAAAGATGTTGGCAAACGTAACATCTTTTTGTGAAAAAAACAACATTAAGATGTTAGATATGGCGGAAAGTTAGGGTAATCAAAGAAACCGAAAGTATGTCATTACTAACCGACATCATTTTGAAGTTGAGGTTTTTAATACGGTTTTGGATATGCAACTTCAAGAACCTGGAAGCCGATTTAGTGAGGTCTCAACTAGTTTGATAGAAAATATGTCGGGTTTAAATCCTTGTAATTCATTTGCTAAATTTGACATATCAAAGATAGTGAGGTTTTCTGAAATGTATCCGAATGACTTTAATAAAGAAGAAAGAGGGGTTCTTACGGGTGATCTTTCGACATTTTATCACAATTTAAAGGAAGATGATAAATTTGCAAATTTAACTGGATTGAGTGACCTTGCTCGTGTAATGGTGGAAACCGGAAAAAATGAAACTTTTCCTTTGGTTTATCGAACATTGAAGCTAGCACTGGTTTTACCGGTTGCAACCGCAACCGTTGAAAGCTGTTTTTCTAAAATGAAGCTTATCAAGACGGATTTACGCAATCGGATGGGTGATGAGTATTTGAACAACGCTCTAATTTGTGCGGTCGAAAAAGAAAGTTTTTGTAAAGTAAAAGAAGAGGATGTCATGGCCCGGTTTCAAGCTTTCAAAAACCGAAGAGGAGAACTCATTTAGGTACGTGTTTAAATTTATTTATTACCGCGCTACTATCGTTGTTTCGTTTAGATTGTATGAAGTACGTTAAAAAAAAAAATTTAAACGTTGCCCCTTAAGTAATTTTCTAGATCTGCCACTGGACCCACGCTCGTGCCAATGTTAACTCCTCTTTCATCGTCCATTTGTCATGACTCTTTTTTGCTCATGGCTGGGCCTGGTCGGGTTGCTTTCTACGATGTCCGCAAGGATGACGTTTCACGGCTTTCGGTGTCGGGATTTGGTTAGCTATCGGGTACTAATGTTTAGGTATCGGGTGGAGACATAGGAGAAATATGAGACATAGGAGACAAGGGTTGTGTCATGTGTTGGCCAAACCTGGGAGGGTACATGTAAAGATCCGACATTTGAACGGGTGGAGGTGTGTGTCGGGGTTGTGATGATTGTATGTTCCATGTTGGTGAATTCTCGATCGGTATCGCCTTCGCCGGTGTTGGCGTTGATGGTCCACGAGTGTTGTTTAGTTGATATGTAACATGGATTGTTTGGATAAAACACATTCAGGTCGTTATTGAATGGATACATGATGAAGTTATGGGTGTTATGGGTTATGAGAGATGTTTTAAGTGTTAAAAATATGAGATATCAATTGTTGAGTTGTGTGTTTAAAAACTGGGTTGAATATGTATATATATGTAAGGTAAAAGTTTGTTTTTAAAATAAAAGAACCTTTTTTTAAAAGAGCCTGTAATATTCGAAAATTTTAAATAAAAATAAAAATAAAAAGTAACAATATAACAAAAATTAATAAAGAGATTTGATAATTAATTGTAGATTAAATTATTTACACCTTGCTAATTGATGTGTATATGTGACGTTATGGTATGGGAAAAAATAGAATAAAGTAATAAGGAAACATGTATAAGAAAATATGGAATTTGAATCTCAAATTCAATTTGATTGTAACCGACAAAAATTATTTCCATCTTAATTCCTTGTTTCTCGTACACAAGCACTAGTATTCTTTTTGTATTTTCAAGAATCATTGTCGTAGAACTCTGGTTGTTCATCAAAGGAAAACCTTAAAACGATTTCATCGGAATGGCTTCTGAATAAGTTCTTTCGAGTTTCCGTCAAGCCGCAACCCTCTATTTCACTTAACCTATACACGATCAGGTCGCATCACCATTCATCGCCGCTGTCGGGTTTTACACCACCCTAGCACCTTTGTTTGCGGGAGTTTTGTCACACCGCACTACCTTTCGCAACCACAACTAATCATCCCCGCTGTCATCGGCCGGTTCACGAGTAACTACCATCGGTGCGAACCAAGTCGCCAATGTCATGATCAACCATCCCACCACCGCAACTAATTGCCGACGCCTCCGCTGGTTCGAATCGCCTTCTTCGCAACATGGGCCACCGCGAATCAGGTGTGACCACCGTTTTCCATCATTGCCGCCTTCGGTCACCATGAACCGCCACTGCCACCGTCTTGTTCCTTCTGATCATTTGAGGTATCCGACCTTGTTGTTTCTTTCTGTTTTCTGTTCTAGCGAAATAGCGTGGGATGGGGCTGGGTTAAGAGACTTCCGGCGACAATTAGGGGACTCGGGGCGGTCCCGTGATACATGGTCATCACTCGTTGAAGTGCAACGGAACCCCGCCGCCGGTTAATCTATCACGCGTTATATATTGAACGCGTTATGTGTATAACGCGTGAAACTTGGACCCATTTGTTCTGCATTGTTCTGCAAATGCTCTGCATGTTTGACAATAAGGGGAGGGGACCTTGGATCCATTGACACCTGTACCTTGCATAGTAAAAAACAGAAATAAATGTATTAATTAATTGAAGTTGGCTTTTTTTATCACTGGTGATACCACCCCGCCTACATTTCTATCACTATCACTAGAATATTGGGTGCTGACATGGCATGATTTGATTGGGTGCTCCCATCACTAGAACCCATCACTAGTGAACCACCACTCCTCCCCTTAGAGATTTATTGGAAAAGCATGTGTGGAATGTATATATGATATGTAGGGGTGTTCATCGAATCGAATAACGAATTTTCGAATTATTCAAATCGAATTTTTCGAATTTTTATTTTTTTTACCTGAATTTGTATTCGATTCGATTCGATTAATATTTGAAACTCGAATTCGAATCGAATTCGAACCGAATTCGAATAAATTCAATTTAATTCAAATTCACCTTTAGCAATAAATTATTTTACTTTCATTTTTAAAAGTACTACAAACTAATTATATTCAACATAAAATATAAAAATTTGCAAAATTAATTAACTATCAATATGTCAAAACACCGAAAATTAGAAAATAGGTTGGTCACTTGTAGCGATTTAAGTTAGGTAAAAATTTAGAAATAAGTAGTATGTGATATTTGTCGGTAGGTTTGGTAATGTTATGAATAATAAACTTATTACTTATGAATATAGTTCATACTTTGGCCAAGTTTAGAAATTATATGTGTGTGCATATATGCATGTGTGTGTATATACATATATTAAAAAATATATATAAATTGAATTCGAATTTCGAATCGAATTTAAAATCATAAATTCGTATTCGATTCTAATTCGATTACTGGACTCGAATACGAATCAACTCGAATTCGAACTTTTTTTAATCGAATTCGAATCGAGTCGAATTTCGAATTTTTCGAATGCGAATCGAATTCTGAACACCCCTAATGATATGTGTGCAGAAATGTGGATTTGTGTGTGTATAGTTTGGGTGATGTGCGTGGGTGTTTGTATAGTGTATGTGTGTGTGTTGTGTTATAATGTGTGTGTGTGTTTTCATTTGAGTCTTGCATGTATGCGTGTGTGTTGTGGATTACTGACTACATACAAGCATGTGTTATGGGAGGCATGTATATGTGTATAGTGTCCACAACCTATGCTCTGTGTGTGTGTTTGACCCTTTCTTTTAAAAGAAAGGATAAAGGGTGTGTACGTAGGTTAAATGAAAAGGAAAAGAATTAATATTCTAATTTGGTTTTGATTGTTTTTTTTTCTTCTTAGATAGTTATTTAATTAAGATGGTTAGTATGAATTTTATGAGTTGGTGGTTATGATTTAGTAAACGGTTAAAATTCATATTCTTTCACATATATGTACTTGGAGTTTTTTTATTAAATTATATTAACAGTACAATGAATTATTTTTGTAAAATAGGGCAACTAAGTTATGTGTTGTGAGTGTTAACCGAAAGCGTACTCTAGTAAATCATTACGTGAAAGTTACTCCACGGTTGCCGGGAACTTTAACAAAAGAACTTTTAATTCAAAATAAACTACAATAAATACTAATCTCGAAAATACGGGATTTAGGTTTGCAAAAGTTTTGAGGACGACTCGATTTAATTATGGATTCCTTTGCTTTGCTTGCTAATCTAAGGTACGGATTCTGTTTCGTTTACATCATAGTATAATTTTATTTTCGTTACTCTTGGTACGGATTCTTTGGTCTTCTCATCAGAGTATTTTTTTTTCATATCCGTTACTTTGCAGTACGGATTTTGTCTGTTTCCGTTAGTTGTTTCATTTCACATTTATTATTTGATAAGTTCATAGTAGCATGCAATATACCATATTAATTGTAATCATTGTTGCATGTTCTCGTTAGCTTTGATTGTTGTACTCTGTCACCCGAGCATGTTTGGTTTGGTTTGGTTTGTGGAGATGGAACAATGGGTGCACACCGCACTCGCCGTCTCATAGGTGCATGGACTAGCTAGCCGTGTACCTGTTTGGTTGTTTAGGCTCGTGGGTGATTCCGTCTGACGTGACTTAATTTATTTTTAAGTGTAGTCACGTAGTGTGACATCTATATATGTTTGATATGCTTCTGATTTTGCCATGATATGTTTCGATATGTGTTCGTTTATGTTCCAGTCAAGCATTAGGTTATACCTCGGACTCTGATCAGTTTTGTTTCCGTAGAAGTTTGGTTTCTGGTCTAAAATAAAGTCTGTTTGGATTTCATACTTTATTATGCACGTTCTTTACTTGTACTGTTGTTTTCTCCGTTACTGAGCAACCTTTGGCTCAGCCGTATTTTTCTTTTTGTGTTTTTTTTCCTATTTGTTTTACAGGTAATATGGGATGATCTGGGATTTCAGTGAAGAGCGTTAGGAAGTTGCTAGTCAAGATTCTTTATTTCAGTAATGTAATAAATGTAATTAGGATCTTTTATTTAATGTTATAGATTGGTTTTTGGTTCTGATATCTGTAAGAGTGACACGCCAGCCCTACTCGGATCGGGGTGTTACAGAGCCGATGGTAACGGCTAGTCAACCAAGGGCCCCACCATTCAGCCTCGTGAATGCTCGTTATTGTGTTCGTTGGCCATCAATAGCCCCCCTCTCCCCAACCATATCATAGGCGTCATGCTGAGGTGGCTACGGCATGACGCCTCATACCACTTAGCCTTATAGCATAATTACTCTGTTTAAAGTAATTACGAAAATGCCATAACGTGATTTCTCTTTTGCTTCCTACAATTCATAAACAAAAACTTATTTGTATTTGAACCAAACACTTTTCACTCTTCACCGAAACAATCAAAAGTAACTTTTTTTTCTGCAAGATTCATATTGACTAATGTTTTATTACTTACAAAAAAAATGTCGTTTAAATCCCACTTCACTTGATTTCATCGTTCCCACACCAATCCAAATATCCGATTAACATATTCATATTTGAAGTCGCGAGTGTTAATACATGTGAAAAAAAACATCAACAAATCTCAACTTGAATTTGAATATTTTTCTTGATTTTCAGCTAAGACCATTCGTATTGGTTAGCTCAATAATGCCCCCCTCATGGGGTGTTTTCTGCCATGTGGCAGTCCAGTCAGCATGGGGACATTATTTGGCGTTATTGCAAAAGTGACGTAGTGAGAATAATGCCCAATAACGTCCCTTCCAATCATTACACAATTATTATTTTTTAATTAAAAACTTAAAATACTTTATTAAATTTAACAAAAATACAATACTAGAAATAAAAAAAACCAGAAAAAAAGTAAAAAAAAAATTACATTGCCAAAATCTAATTAAAACTAATTAAAACTTTAGGGACTGAAATGCAAAATCATTTTTTCAGGACTTTTGAAGTTTAAATCCTTTTTTTAAATACAATTAAAATGCAGGGACTGAAATGAAAAATCACCTTCTTCTTCCTTTCACCCACAACAACCACCTGCAACTTTTGTTTTTTAAATCACCTTCTAATTAAAACTAATTTCTTTTGTTTTTTTTAATTAAAACTAAGTATACACACATAGCAAGGTTCAATTGGGCAAAGAAATCAAGTTCCGGCGTTTTTCAAATCACGCCAACGTCCATTTTTTTCGCAAATAACGCCGGAAAACGCCTAGGGGGCTGCACCGGGGCGTGATTGGGCGTTTTCGGGCGAGATTCCGGGCAAAAAACGCTCCACTACGTTCGGTCTAAAGCAAATATAGTGAGTTATCATCAATTTTTATGACTTATTAGTTGTCACATTCAATTTCCTAAGTTTGGTATGCAACTTCTCAATGTCAGTGTGGTGAGAAAGTGTGGTGAGAAATGAATAAAATTTCTTACAAATGATTAACATTTTCTATAAAAAGCTTAGTTTTTTTTGGAAGGAGTGGATTAACCGGCTACCTTGGCCGCCTCTAGGCGTACCCGCTCAGGTTCAAATCCGCCGGCCCGCAATGCGGTACCTACCGGTCAGTCTGGCCTAAGCCCCGTGCAGTAACCCCACTGGCCGGGATCGAACCCATGACTTGTAGATAAACCTTCACACCTCTTACCAGCTGAGCTGGTAGTTATTGGCAAATAAAAAACTTAGTGATATCAGATTTTTCACTCAAAGCATGTGTATACACTTTTGTGTGTTTTTATCCCAAATTAGATGTGAATTAGAGGGTTGAGATCCTGTACAAACAGTGCTAATTATAAGAACCGTAAGAACAGATCTGAACCATTGATAATTTAAATCAAGGGTTGATATTGATTATAAATAAAACCCTTATAATTAAAAATTACTACTAACAAATTAGGGGTAATTTTGTAAAATTGCTAGTCATTTGACCATTTTCCATTAAATACAAATTCCACCAAGGTTTTTTTAAACTAAAATAACTTTTATATGCTTCATTATTTAAAAAAAAAAATATACCATAAAATCAAGTATTTTTTTATCTTTAATATGACTATCATATTGCTATACCTTTTTTGTATTTATAAAAGTGATTTTTAAAAAAGTTAACAAAAGGTGTTTTATAATTGTGCTGATAACGTGCTGATTATGTGTTAATTACAAAATAATACAAACAAACATCAAAAGTAGATATAATCAGTACATCTGGTGTGCTGATAATGGAGAACGATTGAGGATGTTGTGCTAATGTCGTTTATGTTGATAATGGAGAACGATTGAGGACGATGTGCTGATAATGAAGAACGATTAAGGATGTTATGCTAATTATATAGTGTTGTGCTGATTATATTTTTTGTAATTATTTTTAATTAGTTATAAATAAATATGGTCAAAAGGTCTAAATTACACCTAAACTAATTTTTTATTGATGAACACTTGCCAATTATGTGTTGGTTTTTACAAACATAAGTGTTTGTATTTGATCTCATTCCGTGAATTAGATGTAGGATGATTGTATTGTTTCTGTGTGCATTTTTCTGTTTTCGGGATGTTTTGTAAGTGACAGTATCTAACTGGTTGATTTATCCACATTTTTCGACGATGAATAAGAGCGGTTTCGTTGTTCCTTAAAAAAAAGATGTGAATTAGATGTTTGTTATAATGCACGAGTTTTATCTTAGGGTATCCGGGGTGCATGCGGGAAGGGGAATCGGGGAGTGGGTTGCCGAGCGGGAAGGGTGCCACCAACAAAGAGGGGAGCCAAATCGGGGAGCCATTTCGGGGTGAGTTCACCGAAGAAGGAAGGGGAGAGAAGGTGGGGCCACCCTTTTTTTCAACCAATGAAAAGTTTCCTTTTTTTTTTTTGAATAAAAAAACAAGTCACCTAACAAGGGAGTGTCGCCATCAAATTGGGGTGTTAGGGGAGTTTAAGAGGGGAGTTGACGTGGCACACGAGGATTGGTTATGCGTAAGAGAGGGGACTCCCATCTTAGGGGAGTGCCCCGGATACCCTTACCTCTTGTGTGATAGGTGACGACAATTCCATCATGCGTCAACAATTGACATGATGTTGATAAAGGGTAGAATAAAAAATAGGAGAAATAATATCAAAGGTTGAGTAAAGTTAAAATCTTGAACAATAAGCAATCAAAAGTGTATTAACCTTTAATTGCGCAATCGAACCAGTTTTGATTTATCCATGAACAACACACAAAAGCACTTGAATCACATTGGATTTCCAAACAATTAATATAAAAAAATGCTTTTAGATCAAGGGCATTTCATATCAAATAAGCACTGCAGATTGTGGTTCTTTAGTTGAAGAATCTTGCAACTTTTTTCCAGAAATAATACAAGATCAAAGTTGTCTATTAACTTTAATCATTCAATTTTGGATCTATCTACATACAAAGGAAGGCTCTATCTTCTTTTGGCTATAAAGAACATCAAAAAGAGTGAAAAAAACAGTGCCATATTTTTCCATCTTTCTTTCCAACAATTAAAGTAGCAATAGATTATTGCCATAGCTAATGAACCTCCTAAACAATCTTGGTTCATGTCGTTTTCCCAAAATCCAATGAGGATTTAGAGAATTAAGCTTTTAGTCCACTTTTAGATCACAAAAAACCCTGAAATTCGAAATATCTGAGACAGGTATTTGAGGTGTGAAACTAGTTATCGAATTCGATATTCAATATCGGCTACACCATACCCATCCGAGTACATGAAACCGATCCCATATCTATTTATCCGCATTGAAGTGGATATATTAATTTAATTTAAAATAATAACTAAAAATATAACCTATAGTATTTTGAGACTTAAAATTGTTAAATGGGAAAAATGTTCGGATAGTCCCTGTGGTTTGACATTTTTTTACCTTTAGTCCCTAACTTTCTAAAATTACTTCTATAGTCCCCATCTTTCAATTTTCGTTCCTGGATAGTCCATGGGTCTAACTTTAGTTTGTTTTCTCTGTTAACTCACCCCCCGTGCTTATCACGTGAGGGTATTTTCATCCGATTGTTTATGCCTAACATATAAAAGCATGCGTGCACCCCTACTCCCACATTGTCAGTTGTTTTCCCTCTCTCCCAACGTCGATTCTAGTTCATCTTCTTCCCCTCATTTCTTCACAATATAAACCCTGAATCTGATCGGTCATCAAAATCTTTTAACGAAAATGAAGGACGATGATCCTCAACATCCAAAGAACAACCGTCAGTGGAATTTCCGGTCGAAGTCTGAGTATGTGAAGCCCTTTGTACCAGAGACTGTTCACGGCATGTGTGGTTAAAACCCTAGCTTTATTTTGTGCAAGAATGGTATATGTGCAAGACTATGCAATCTAGACAAATAAACGGTTAAAACCCTAACAATATCTCTAATTTTATACACCAAATCGCTATAAACACAATCACACCAAATCGCTATAAACACAATCGCCTGGATCCCTTTTTTCTTATTCTTCTCCGTCTTCACATGTTTATGAAAAGTGAAACGTATGATATTTGTTTTTTGGTGACAGTTTGAGATGTGACATGAGTTTGTGAAATCCATATGGAACATGAGATCTTGTAAGGCCAATTTTTATCATCACCCAAACTTAACTGTAAACTAAACAACAATTTGGTAATAATCATGTATGCTTTTACTCCAACATAAACTAAATTCATAATCATTCATTCATTCTCATTCCCTTTCAACAATCCAAAACACCCCCTTATTATACAATTCTCAAGCAAAAAAAGAAAAAAAAAACACTTTTATATACCAACTAGATTTTATGATAAGATGACACCTAAAGAAAAAAAAAAGAAACATTAAATTTTATAACATATTGTCATTTCTCCAACCAAAAAAAAACCTAGCTTAAAATATTGTAAATTTGATATTTATCAAGATGCAAGACTTGTGATTAACCTTTTTGCAAATGAAAAAAGCGCTCCCCAATTTAGATGGAGGTCACGAGTTCAAGCTTTACTTGTAACTCTTTTTTGAGGAGCTTAAATTAATTATTTTAAAATGATTAAATATATATAACCTTTAAATAGACATTAAAATTTTAATAATGCGAGGTTAAGAGGTTAATGTCTTAATGACCCTTATATTTGTTTTTGTCTAATGTATTAATCTTAACTAGAATACACTTAAAATCATGTATCCCAAACATCATCGGTTAAATCCACTTATCTAAATGAGTAAAATGGTTGCCTTAGTGTAGAATAACTTGTATTTAAGTTGTAAGCATTTTAACCCTTGTGGTTTAGCTAATTTAACCCTTTTAGCCCAAAAAGGAATATATTAACGTATCAGACCCCGAGGTTGCATTTTATAACAGTTTTGGCCCCTGACACTAACTTTGTTACTTTTTTGTAGTTAAGTTTAAGGGTAATTAGGTCTTTATATACCTTAGGGGATGTTTTTGACAATTATAAAGTTCTTTTAATATTTAAGAGATTATTAATGCAATTACTCAAGTTTTTTTTTTATTTCGTTATTTTCACAATTATTATTTAATAAAATATTATATATATATATATATGAATAAATATGTATTTTCATTAAGCGTTTGTTTTTTATAAACGTCGTTTTTAAAATCATTTGTTTTTTTAACTTTTTTAAAACCATATATCGTTTTTTAAATTATTCCTTTTTAAATCGTTTGTTTATTAAAATCGTTTTTTAAAGTTGTTTATCTTTTAAACTTTTTTTAAACAATTCAATTAACACCGTTATTTGTAAAATAATTTTTTAAACTTTTTTAAATAATTCGTTTTTTTAAGTTGTTGATTTTTAAATGCGTTTCTTTTTAAACCGTTCCTTTTATAACCGTTTTTTTGAAATCGTTCATTTTAGTATTTTGTTTACTTATAGCCGTTAGAGAAAATGAACTAAAAAAATGAATGATTTCAAAAATTGAAGGAATGTAAAAAAGATTGATTTTAAACAAACGAGTGGTTTAAAAAAAGAAGATTAAAAAAAGGACGTTTATAAAAAGCAAAACCTTAAAAAATAAGTTAACAAGTGTAAGGTTTTAAAAACAAACGAATTTAATACATGAAAAGATAAAAAAATAACGAATTTTGAATAAACAAACGGACCAAAGAAATGGAAGATTTGAAAAAGAAATAAATCACTCTAAAAAAAGTTTGAAAAATGAACGATCTTTTGCAAACTTTTTATTGGAATGTTTCATCTTTTTCAAATATTACATTTCTTTTGTTTTTTATACACGTCGTTTTGTAAAATTTTAAAAAACGAACGACTTAAAATAATGAGTTGATTCAAAATGTTTAAAAACAAATGATTTTAAAAAGAATGGTATGAAATGAAGCATTTAAAAAAACTTTAAAAGACAAACGACTTTAAAAAGAACGATTTTAAGACAATCAAATGGTTTAAAAAGTAACAATTTTAAAAACAATAAACACTTTAAACAAAATGTTAAAAACAAATTATTTTTTAAAACGATATTTATAAAAACAAACAGTTAATAAAAATACAAATTTATTTGTATATTTAAAAGGTATTTTGTTCAATAATAATCGTGAAAATAATGAAATAATAAAAAACTTAATAATCTTTTAAATATTAAAAGAACTTTGTAATTATCAAAAACAACCACTAAGGTATATAATTACCTAATTACCTTTACACTTAAATGCAAAAACTAACAAAGTTAGTGTTAGGGGCTAGAATCGTTATAAAATGCAACATCAAAGTCTGATATATTAAAATATTTCTTTTTAAACTAAAAGGATTAAAATGGCTAAACCATATGGGCAAAAACAATAATTTAAATAAATTAAACTTGTTGTAAATGGGATTGACCTAATAATATTTTTTTGATAAAAATCAAATGACATGATGGTTTATTAGTTTAATTTTTTGATATATTTAAAACAATGTATCCCAAACATCATTGGTTAAATCCTCTTATCTCAAATTCAATGAATGCTTTTCTGACTGGATTTTCTACTAGTCTGAATGCCATAACAAATATTTCATTTATGTTTTTCATTTTTGAACATAACTGATCAACATAGCCAACAAAGCTAAGAGGCTTTTGGTTCAATGATGTTAATGAATTCTCCTTAGACCATGTGTAGTCGGGCTTGAAACTAATGTCCCTTCATTGGGCATAAAATGACAAGTGGCAGCCCAATCAGCAATGGGATACGAGTTTAAAATGGGTGTAGTGGTATAATGCCCAATAATGTCCCATCCAATGATTACCCAATTATTTTTTTGTTTTTCTTTAAAAATTAAAACTAATAATATTTCATTAAATAAAAAAATTACATCACTAAAAACAAAAAACCGAAAAAATGTTAAAAAACATAAAATCTAAAGTCCGTATTTGTTACAGATTTGTTGCCGACGCATTTGTGCTAGGATCAACGCGTCTCCTT
>JARYGA010058029.1:0-11466 GCA_030545235.1 Helianthus tuberosus
GTTGGCGTCTAATACATTATCAAGGCCTGAACATGTTTGGGAAAACACATGGGAGTACCTTGCGGATGGTATTTTATACAATCGTCAAAAGCCTTTGAGGAACGAAGGTACCCAAATTGTTATTTAATATTTTCACAGTTATCTCTTATATAATAGTATTTATTAATTTCATTTTTTATTTATACGAAATTTAATAATTTATTTATATAATTTTAATAGGTTTGTCTCTTCCAGAAGAACAAATAAGGAACCTAACGTTGCTTAAAATTGAGCGTTACTTATTACGTAGCAACTCAAGTCTAAGTCGGTTTTCGTCTATGCCTCAATCCGACAGTGAATCAATATATTCAACAGACAACCGTTTAATTGCTGACGAGCTTGGGTATGATGTAAGCGCTACTGCCATTGAATTTGGTAATAATTTAAGCAGCCTAACCGATGAGCAGCGTTTAGTGTTTGATGAGATAATTCAAGCAGTTAATAGTAATGCGGGTGGTATGTTCTTCTTCTATGGCTACGGAGGGACTGGTAAGACGTTTCTGTGGAAGACATTATCTGCATCCATCAGATGTAAAGGAGATACTGTATTAAATGTTGCATCAAGTGGAATCGCATCTCTTTTGTTACCTGGTGGACGTACTACACATTCAAGGTTTCATATACCTTTAAATTTAACAGAAAGCTCGATGTGTTTTATTAAACCGGATGATGATGTTGCTGATTTATTGAGGAAAACGGAATTGATAATTTGGGATGAAGCACCGATGAATCATAAACATGCGTTTGAAGCACTTGACCGGACAATGAAAGATATCTTCAAATGTGAGATGACCATTGGTGGTAAAGTTATGGTGTTCGGTGGTGACTTTAGACAAATACTTCCGGTTGTGCCAAATGGCAGTAGACGAGAAATCGTTAATGCTTCAATCATGTCGTCGTATATTTGGAGTACTTGCAAGGTCCTTACGTTAACGAAAAACATGGGGTTAACTGTAGGAGCCAGTGCATTTGATATAGAAGAGATTAAAGCTTTTGCTAATTGGC
The DNA here is from genome assembly GCA_030545235.1 of Helianthus tuberosus. NCBI lineage: Eukaryota > Viridiplantae > Streptophyta > Magnoliopsida > Asterales > Asteraceae > Helianthus > Helianthus tuberosus. Next base: position 1,045 of record JARYGA010058029.1, read on the forward strand.
TGTTTGAGTTAGGCGTGGGAAAAATTGGTGACAGTGATGATTGTGAGGTGGTTATAGATATTCCTGAAGATCTGTTAATCAAATGCTACATGGATCCTATGTCAGATTTGATTGACTTTGCATACACTTCACTTCTTCAACTGTACAAAGATAAAGATTATTTTGCTGAAAGGGCTATACTGGCACCAACAAATGAGGTTGTTCAAGAAATTAATGAAAGATTGCTTGCTTCGTTTCCTGGTGATGAAGTGTAGTATCTGAGTTCCGGTAGTATTTGTCAAACTGATCAAGCAAAGAACGAAGCACATGAGAAACTATATTCTCCCGATGTTCTGAATGGTCTTAAAATATCTGGTCTGCCTAATCATCGATTAGTCCTTAAAGTCGGTGTACTTGTAATGTTGCTTCGTAATATTGATCAACAAAATGGTTTATGCAATGGTACGAGACTACGAATTACTAAACTTTATAAACGTGTTACAGAGGCTGAGATTATATCCGGAGGAAACATAGGGACAAGAATGTTTATTCCACAATTCAGTTTGACACCGTCGGATAAAAGAATTCCTATCAAGTTTCAACGACGACAATTCCCCTTAATGTATGTTTCGCAATGACTATAAACAAAAGTCAAGGACAATATCTATCAAGGGTTGGATTGTATTTGAAATATCTAGTTTTCTCACATGGTCAGCTTTATGTTGCGTTATCAGGAGTCAAAAGCAGAGCCGGTGTGAAGTTGCTTATACTAGACAAAGATGGGAATGTAACGAGTAAAACAACAAATGTAGTCTACAAGAAAGTTTTTTCCGGGATTTGAATAATTTTATGTTTGTTTCTTCCAATGTATGTGTTTGTACAGAATATTACATTTCAAAGTAAATAATTTGTTTTTTATTGAAGCCGCGTTTAACGCGGGCATTAACCTAGTTTAATTATATTTCACCATCAGTTTCGAAGATTTCGGATTGGCTGCACTCTTGAGTCGACATACACTTAAGGAAACTCCTATATATGCAGTCTTTTATGTATGTCAAACAATCTTGTTTCAATAGATATGCTTTAGCTATTTTAAACTGTGTTACTGTTTCATAAATTTTTATTGTCAGATCACTGCCACGTAGTCATGAGCTTTTACTCATCATAGTTATGACTTATGAGCTCTCGCTCATCACTTAACGCTTCTGATAACGCCTTAAAGGCCAGCAACCACGTGTAACACATGATCAACTTCACCGTGGCAAGTACATGATTTGATAACACACAGCCACCTTAATGTACATTTCTTATGTTATTAGGTTCAAAAGCTTTTTACCCTACCATTTGACTTTTGTTTTTGGTTTACAAATCTACTAAAATAAATTAATGCATAGTTGAATATGAGTCACCATCATATTTCACATTACATTACCACTTTGTTCCGCTCAAATACCTTCATTACCCAAAATAAGGAAATGTTTTATAAGGTAGGAAATAGTATATTAATCTCCTTTTAACTTATTAACCTTTATTTACCTATTTGTGACATAATAAATTTACCATTAATTATAAAAATATTTTATTCGTCATATATAAAGTGTTAACTTATATCATAATTTTATTTTTATAATAACTAATTATTAATTAAATGTGAATAAGAATAATTATTAAACACACATAAGAATTATTAATAAGGATAACAAATCTGATTTATGATTTATGACATAACAATAAAACTATTTTCATATACTTTAAATAAAAGTTATATTTAAAAGATACACAATAATAAAAATATATTATATATACACATTATTATATGTAATATAATACGTAATTTTAATCTTATGAAGAATATATATACTTGTGTATTACATATTTTTAGTATTCAACCCGTATAATACACGAGCTATTATGGTTTCTCAGTGTTGCTAATTAAAATAGCCGGTTTTTGTAATAAATTCAAATTACTTGTGTGAATTGTATATATGGTAATAAAAATACATTACATGAAGCTTTTACGGATTATATAATTATATATCGTTTTCATTGTATAAGTTCGTGTAATACACAGGGTCCGGAGGCGGTTTACTGTTTTTTTTTGGGGGGGAGGGGAGCTCTCTTAAAGGTTTTTTTCTAGTATAACTGATACATGAAAATCCCAAGCGCGCGCAACCCCCCCCCCCCCTCCCCCCAATAAAATATTGACAACGCCTCCCTTGAAATTGCTATATAAGAATAGTTACAGCAAATTTTGATTAACTAAAATGGATTGTTTTTTTCAGTGAATAGTCACCGAAGTGATTGATGAGAAAGGTGAGCCATTTTTTCGACCGTTGCATATATAACTCAAACACCCTAGAGTGATTGAACCATACCTACTGATTGAGTTAATACACAAGGTCCAGGGGCGGTTTATTCTTTTTTTTTGGGGGGGGGGGGGGGGAGCTCCCTTAAAGGTTTTGTTCTAGTATATGTCACACCCCCAAAATACCACATGCGGTAACCCCCGCTAGGCGTGTGACGTACCAGGATCTAGCCACCAATCATATTGAACTAACCATATTAAGTTTAACAAAGTTTCATTCATTAAATAGGACGTTCATAAAATATGATCCAAGTTAAACAGTGACAGCGGAAGCAAATAATAATTCATTGTTTAAATGTTTCAAAACCCAATGTATATGAATTCAGTAAAAAAGACACGCGTAATCAAGCATTGCGACCCATGACTACTCCAGCCATCCAGATAGCAAGTTCCCATCCAAAGTACCTAACGACCTGCGAGCATGCAACAAGTGTATCAGACAACGCTGGTGAGTTCATAGTTTTACGAAAACGTTGGTTACCAAGTGTTTAGTTTAATCCATTGAATTTAATGTTGATAATATCCCGAATACAAGACGGCTCCTGATTTACATTGCCCTTTCTCCAATGCTCCTATCAAAGCATTGGTCATGACTAGGTCATTAGTTCACACCCGTCCTCTCAGGTACGGGGTGAGGGTGCCAAACCTAAGTAGCGCTACCAACTAATACCTTGTTACCTCTCAGGTAACCAAACAACATGGAGGGACTTTAATGGTGGTAGGATGCGTATATTATCCAACATTCAAGATTTACTCAAAAGACATATTCCTCTCAGGAATACCCATGATTTACCCAAGACCAATCCCTCTCAGGGATACCCAAAGACTGTCCCAACCACCGGGACGCATGCTCAAGAGAAATGAACTCACCTTGGTTTGCTCGGTATGTTTTAATTACCCGTCCAGTTGGTCAACCCCAAGCCCTACCGTGGTTACCAAATAACATCAGTTTCGTAATCATTCAATTCACACGTTTGCACACAGTAAATCATGTATAGTTACACAGTTGTTTCTAACATTACGATCTCTGTTTTCATGTAGCACATACCAAAATGTCATAATAGCCCACATTCCATGCACGTATCACTTAGTATCGAATAGTAAGGTTATCATGTAACTACTGCATTTCATAAACAGGATACTAATCATTACATGTTATTAATCTGTCAATCTGTCAATCCCTTCGGCGAAACACTAGCTCGACGAAAGTCTACTAAGTTTCGTCAAGCCAAGGTGTGGCGAAACACATTGGGTTTCGTCGTGGGGTAGTGTGGCGAAACATACTAAGTTTCGTCGTGACAAGGTATGACGAAACATACTAGTTTCGTCGTGACAAGGCATGACGAAACATTCCAAGTTTCATCGCCCCTCAACAAGTGGTGAATCAGTTACAGAACCAAACAGTTACAATTTCATGATTTCCATAACCTTAATCATCATCATGATCTCTACATGAACGTCGTCCAATCAACAGATTGCTAATCATTAGTACTATACAACCACGGCATTAACAATTTAGAGATTCGTAACATAATTACTATCACACAATCATTCGATCAAACTTTCACGGATTCATACCATTATTACTATCATACAATCATTCAATCAACCCTTGATTATCATTCTAACAGAACCGACATCATCAAATACACCAGAATCATCGACACTCATCATGCAACCCTAACAACACGTTACAGTTAGTGAATAATGAAACCCTAAGCATACCAGATCCTACGTATACATACGACATCATCACACAACAAATCCACGCATCGGAAAAATAAGTCTAATAAATCATAACCAGATACTAACCAAGGTTCCGAATGGATAGCTCGAATAAACAAGAAAAGCTCCGAGTTCACAGTTGCAGTCGTACAGATAGTGTGGAGAGAATTCTAGGGTTTTACTTATGTAACTGCTCACTAGAGTGTATATACAAAAGAGATTGGGTCGTTACTTTTTCTGGGCTGAGGCCCCTTCTTGGCGAAACTAGTCCGGACGAAACTCCCAACTTTCGTCGGGATGAACTTGTGACCAGAACACTTGTTTAACACAACACTTTAATAACCACACATACTCATACATAAAAGCAATCCAATATTACACATAACATTTAACACTCAATCATAAAACATTAATCGTTCAAACAAACTACACATAACACCACGTGCATCTAATCGTAAGGAAGATTTGTGAAGTCATCGAGTGCATGGAAAAGACCTTGAAATCTTGGATTGTCACAGTATAACTGATACATGAAAATCCCAAGCGCCCCCCCCCCCCCCCCAATAAAACTAAACACCAAAAAAACCTTAAAAAATCTAATAAACACAAAAAAAAAAATTACATTAAAATCGCTACTTTTAATAGCAAAAAAAACTTTAACAAAATTTTTGGTAACGAAATATAGCGATTTTTATAAAAAAAAATAGTAAAAAAAATTGTGTGTTTTTTAGCTATTTTTTGTTGTGTTCACATTGGTTCTCACAATAAATGGTGGTTTCTAACGGATCCTTCTCCTATATATATATATATATATGTATACATATATATAGGGTTAGGATCATGAGTGAACAACATCCTTGTTTGTGAACCATGTGAACTAATCTTGGCCCTTGATTTTATTTAAGATGATAAGGGGTATGATTGTAATTGTATATATAAATTATTATTAAATTTAAATCATTATATGATTAATTGATTTCAGTTACATAACAAATTAGAAATTCCAAATCTGGTTCCTTCCAAATCTTTAACATCTTTTATATTTTTATAAGATTAACATATTTATCTCTTTAACAAAATCACCACATTCTCATGTGATTTACTTGATTTCAGATTCGTTGTTCATCTGTTTCATAAACCCAGAAAATCACGTTCATAATTTATCGTTCATCACGTCCTATTTCTTCTGAAGATAGATGTCAATTGTATCATCGCTGGTAGTTGATTGGGTATTGTAGTTGTACTCCGGCGAACATTAATCAGAGACGACATAAGATTCCGGCGAACATTAATCTGAAAACATTCATTCATGGCCGACCAGACATCCTCATCGATCAGTTGCACGAAACTTTCATAAACCCAGAATGCATCATATATCAGTTCCTCCCGTCTTTCAATCACGGCCGACGTAAATCATTAAGATCCATGTATATACGTATACGAATTTTTTTTCTTATTATATCTGTATCATTTGCTACAGTTTGTTTCATGTGATTGTTCATCCCAAAAAAAAAATTCGTAGAGATTAATGAATCAGTTTGTTTTAATACACAGAAGTAGATTGAATACAAATAGCCAGGATGTTCGTGTTGTTTAGATTACCCCGTATGGTTATACACATATGTACAGTTAGTAGCAGTAGTTCCAGTGATCACAGAGCAATTTTTTGACCATTGATTTCCATAAATACACATGTGTATAACGTACGGGGTTGTATGAGTAAAGTTCATGTGTGTAGTAATGTCCAAAGTCAAAGATAGTAATGTTCAAAGTCAAATATGGCTGTATGTTCAAAGTCAAAGATGACATAGTAATGTCAAGGTCGTTGTTGTATGATGAAAGTCAAAGTTGGCATGGTAACGTTAAGACTGTTTTCTTAGAAGACCGACCAAAATCAGGCTCAAAAACACTTCTGTTATGCATGATTCTTATGTTGTTCCCCTCTACAGATTGCTGAGTGATGGGCTCCATGGATGCAAATGGTACTAATAATGATATGGTCTTTGTTGACTCGCTAGATCATACATTGCGCCCAACAGGCTGGTCATAAAGGTCATTTTGTATACCAGATGTTGATGGAAAAGGTGGCGGTAATCCTCCAACCACACGATGTCCGGTGCTGTAACTAATTTACCAAGAGCTAAATTTGTAGAGAATCTGTCCCAAAAACAAAACTAAAATGGATAATGAAAACCGATTACATGTTCCTAGTGCTTGGAATATTTTTTCTTTATCCCTTCTCTCGTCTCCAACATTAGTTCCAACTCTTCACCTGATAGGTGATCGATGGACTAGGCTAGAAATTTCATATCATTTCGTCTTTGTTTCAGGGCATCCTAGCTTCTTTGCTCTTCCGAATTTCGGCCCTTTGTTATTGGAATACGTTAAATGTATCTAACTTGCATGCAATGTCTTCCAACTGATCGCTGTATACTCCCCTACGCAAGCCCGAACTCCCAACTGAAGGCGATGGCGTACCCGATCTTGATTTTTGAGTGCGCCTTTTTGCGGCATCTCTTCCGTATTCTGGCCGGTTTGGCGAATCATCCACATCGTCCTCCAACTCTTGATCTCCTGCATCTGATTGGGCTTGGGACGAGGGTATCCTTGACCTTTTGAAAGACGTGTTAGTTATTTTACCACTGGGGATATTCGTCCACTTAGGATGGAACTTACAAATGGTTTCTATGTTGAGAATTTCCTATTTTAATAAATTACAAAGTAATATAATAAAAAAACATAAATATTAAAATAAGGGCTACAAAATTTTTAAAAATACCTAAAATTGGATGTAGAGATTTCTGAACCCAAGCTCTCGCCAATGCAACATCTTCTTTAAGGACCCATCTTTGTTGTTTTCGTTTGGCGCTTTCAAGTGCTTTCTCGGCCTCGGTTTTTTTCTTGTGACTTCTCTTCTTGATGGTTTTGGATGCGGAAGAAACATCGATGGGGGGTTGAGTTTCGGGGACGGTTTCGGTTTGGTAAAGGTTGATGGGCGTTTGTGGAATCGGGCTAGGTATAGAATCGTTGGTGTGAGGGAAGTTAGTATACAAACGATTTGAGATAAACGATGCATAACCAGCCATATCCGGCATAGTGGAGTGTATTAAAAAGGGAGCAATTGGACGATTGGATGATGGGCTAGGTGTTTCTTGGTATGCCCACGTATTGTTCGAGTCAAAACCACGATTATGAGGATTCATTTTTCGTATTGTGGTTGGATGAGAATTTTTTTTTTTAAATAAGATAGAGATGCTTATAGAAGAGGTGGAGTAGTTGTGGTAAAAAAATGAATAGAAATGTGAATATTTATAGTGAAAAATATATTTTTTAAACACATAGCCGTTGGCCAACGGCTAGCCCAAACGGCTACTTGTCTTGGCCAATGAAATCCCGCCATGTCATCTTAATAGCCCCGCCCAACGCCCGGGCTGAAACCCCCACCCAAGGGGTGGTGATTTGGGCGTTTGTACCCAACCCACGCCACAACCCCCGCCCCATACCCCATAGTCTTATATATATATATATATATATAGGGTAAGGTTCATTTGAGAACCACCTTTTTTTAGTAACGAAATATAGAGATTTTTTATAAAAAACAGTAAAAAAAAAAGAAAAACAAAATTATTTGTTTTTTAGCTACTTTTAGGTATTTTTGGTTGTGTTCACATTGATTCTCGCGGTTCTCGCAATAAATGGTGGTTTCTAACGGATCCTTCTCTTATATATATATATATAGTCTTAGGATCCTGTAAAAAGGACATTTTTCGTGAGAAGTGTGAGAAGGCATAAAAATTCATATGTAGACATCATATTTTGGACTTGGGCACAATGTTTTGGGTTGTTTTGGCAAGAAAAACACCAAACATAACAATTTAAGACACAATGCAGTAAATTATAGGCTTAAAACTTAAAACACCATGCCAAGAACACTAAGTAGTGTGTTTTAAGTGTTATGTAGTGTGTTTTAAGTTTCACGCCCATAATACGTTGCATTGTGTTTTAAATTGTTATGTTTGGTGTTTTTCTTACCAAAACAACCCAAAACATCATTCCTAAGTTCAAAACATGATGCCTACACATGAATTTCTATGGCTTCTCACGCTTCTCACGAAAAAGGTCATTTTTACAGGAACCTCACCCTATATATATATATATATATATATTAAAAAAAAAGGGTAGTTGCACGGTACCCCTGACCGCGGAAGGGATCTCCCTTCCCAGTTCACCACCCGACAAGGATCCCTGGCGGCAAATACCCATAGCCATCAAAGAGGGGTAAGAAACATGTTTCAAACCCGAGACCTCGAGTGTCCTCGGTCCGGCTTAAAGCGGGTGTCGGTGGCCACCAAAGTGGCACTAATGGGAATTGAACTTGGGTCTCCATTGGAGAACCCAAGTCACTCCACCACTAGGCCACTTGTGGTGGTTAATATATATATATATATATTAGGGGTGTGCATGGGTCGGTTTGGGTCGGTTTTTACTATTAACCATAACCATAACCAAACTTCGGTTATGGTTAATCAGTTATGAAGTCGGTTATGGTTCGGTTTTGGTTAATTTCGGTTATGTAACCAATCAAGGTTTGAAATAAATAGGGTTGTGCATGATTTGAACTTAGTTTGAGCCTATTTTATAAGATAACGAAGATTGAACTTTTTGGTTAAACTACTGATTTAGAGTTCTTTTTAATAAGTATAAGATAACGAAGACTAAACTTTTTGGTTAAACTACCGATTTAGAGTTCTTTTTAATAAGGTAATTCTCAAACAAAAACAATTATGGTCATAACACCTTAGTTCTTTATCAAATAAATGACATCTACATCAAGATCATTTTGTTACTAACATACTTTTATCTTAGTAAAAACCCTCTATATGGTTTTGTAAAACACAAATCTATTATATAAAGTTAACATCACAACTTCGGTTCGGTTTCGGTTATATTCGGTTAACCAAAGCTTCATAACCATAACCATAACCGATTGAGCGGTTATACAAAGTTTCATAACCATAACCGTTGGTTATATTGGTTATCGGTTATTAGTGGTTCGGTTATGTCGGTTATCGTTCGGTTATCGGTTATGGTGGTTAATTTGCTCACCCCTAATATATATATATATATATAGGGAGCCGCTAAAATAGGAACCATCCCCAGTTGTAAGAACCGCGAGAACCACTCTCAACCAATCAGGAGAAGGGGTAGTTTGGTCATTTACCCCAAATGTCAAATCCTACCCTCTCTCTTCATTTATATCTTCTCTTTCATTTATATCTTCTCTCTCCTCATTTTGTCTCAATTTATTTCCATCTCTTCCATTTCCCTACAACTTATTTTGGAGAAACCCTAATCACTTTCATTTCCCCTGCAACTTATTTTGGAGAAACCATAATCCCTCAATTTCCATCTCTGTGCACACAATGTCTCACCTCTCATCTTCAATATTGAAACACTAACCTGATTTCTCTCAAAACATGGCAGCCACACAAGATCCACTTTCCGGTTCTCTCGTCTACTCGCCGGCCGGAACACTTACACTCCCCCTTCTTCTCCGGTGAGCCGCACCCCTTCCTCTCCCTCTCTTCATCATAAAGATTCGACCACGGATCGGATGTTTCAGCGCCGATTCCGAGCGGCCAAACCCACCCGAACACCCCCTTGCTCTCCCTGAACATCATCGGGCGGCGGCGTGACTTCTTGATGGCGACGAAGAGAGAAGGAGGCAAGAAGGAGAGAGAGCTGATCGAGATCAGGAGAACCCGAGAGATGAGCGGCGGCGACATCAGGGGTTTCCGACGAGTGGAGCTCCGGTGAGCCTCTTTCATTTTTCTTAACTGTTCTTTCTCTTTTCTTTCTTTCACCAGGTAATAATGTTCCGCTGATATATTTTCTTTCAGTGATGTTGTCGATGGTAAGGGTGGTGCTTCATTTTCTCACATCATTTGAGTTTTAGGGTGTTTGGATCCACTGCAAAGTGGTTATTTTTTGAAGTTGCAATAATTTTTATATGTATGTTTTAGCAAAGGTATACTGATCTTGGGTTTGTTCAAAAAATAGGGTTCAAAATGGGTATAAAATTGTTCTAAAAATGGGTTTGAACTTGGATGTAAAAAAATACATCACTATTAAAAGTATACAAGATCATGAATTATAGTGCGTAAATAGAATTTGATGTAAAAAATCTTCGCAAAACTGGTTGTTTTTGTTATTTCAGTTGGTTCGGATTTCAGGGCATGGGTTAGCTTGGTCAAACAGACAACTCGGTCAACTGTCGGGTCAACTCGGTCAAAGCTGGTCAGCCGGTTCAGTCTTGCTTCGGGTTCGGGTCAGCGGGTTAAACATGAGACTCG